>CAMOHE010028189.1:0-10674 GCA_946598075.1 Artocarpus hirsutus | reverse complement strand
ATGTTTGGTCAAATAAATCAAAAGCACTTATTGAGATAGAAAAGTAATCTAATTTAATGATATGAAAGAAATTCTTTATTATGTTTGGTCAAATAAATCAAAAGCACTTATTGAGATAGAAAAGTAATCTAATTTAATGATATGAAAGAAATTCTTTATTATGTTTGGTCAAATAAATCAAAAGCACTTATTGAGATAGAAAAGTAATCTAATTTAATGATATGAAAGAAATTCTTTATTATGTTTGGTCAAATAAATCAAAAGCACTTATTGAGATAGAAAAGTAATCTAATTTAATGATATGAAAGAAATTCTTTATTTATTTATTCTCCAATAAAAGATTAAGAAGGTAAGTGAAAAGCTTTTTATAAATTCTTTTTAATAAATTGCCTGACTTGTTCAAAAAAATTATGAAAGTTAAAAACATATCTAATGAGGGAAATTATAAAAAATGTTACTTTTTTTAAAACTAATTATAGTAAATAGTACGTTTAAAAATATTTATAAATACATTATTTACATCATAAACTTATTTATTGTGTAAATAATTATTTACATTGTAAACAAAAGATAAATAAATTATTTACACCATAAATTTAACATTTACTATAAATATTTTTAAAACCTTCTATTCATTTTAAAAGGTTTTAAAAATATGAGATTTCCTTGGTACACCTTTAATGGATTTGTTGAAATATATCTAAAAGCAATTTTCAAGTAAATGAACCACAAACATTGTTTTAAGCCATTCTAAACAAGTTCATACTCATAAATCCATTCATTAGGGCTATTTATTCCCCATGAAAACCCACTTTCTTGTAAGTTAAAAAAGGACGACATTCCGCATGTTCGTTAGACGTGTGAAGTTCCTTATCGTGCTCGGACCGCTGGCGGTTCTTTTTCCCCTCCTCTGCAAAATAAATAGTCTTGTCCGGCTAAAATCACTTCATATTAATAAACATATATTTAAAGACAGGCCATGTAAACCATATTAAATTATACATATCAAATCACTTCAAATATAATACATCGTCAGCTATACAAAGATCAAAATGGACGACAGTTCTCCTAAATTTTATTTTTTAATAATTTATATTTAACTTTTATAAAAATTACACTTCATCTTTTTTAAAATTAAATTTTGTCACCTTGAAATTATGTTCTACCTAAGTTCTATATCTCCTTCTGTTTATTTTTCTTGACAATATTATTATATATTTTGCCCCTCCTCTCTAATTTTTTTATTCCACCCTCCACGTCATATACATAGTAGAATCCCAGTAGTTAATTGATTTATTCAAAGAGGAGAAAATTTTCGTGTTATTAATTCCACATGGCAATTCATATTTGCCTTAAAAAATTCAACAATGCCATACGTGGTCTTTAGGAAAAGTCTAAAAATTACACTTCTATGAAGACACAAGCTTCTGGAAGATGAAATTTTATATTTTCGTAGTCGTTTTGTTTGATTATATAAGAAAGCTTCATCCCCTTGAGAACTGATTAACATATATATAAATACATATAGGTCACAAGACAACAAAATCATCTTCAGCCTCTGTGTTAGGTATCTATCTCTATCTCTCATATTGTGTCTTCTTTGAAACAATCACAAAATGGCTTCTTCTTCTACTTCCTTGGCTTTTCTAGCTATGATTCTTGTAGCTCTTCCAATTGCTGCCGTTGCTGATCTTTGGGATGATATAGCTCCTACTTTTGCTGGTACTTCTTCAATCTCTCTCACTTTTTATGTTGTGTCTACCCCTTTAATAAAGGTTTGCGTATCCAAATAATTTCGAGTGATAAATCTTTGCAGGATATATTTTATATGTAGTGAATTCTTTGCATATTTCTTGTTGAAGTGGATTGATTAAAAGAGGAAGATTCTGCTTTTCGATAAGAACGAGCAGTCTTACCATTGGTTATACACTTATTTTTATGTTCTATGTGAATTTCAGAGGCGATATGTGATGGTATAGACTGTGGAAAGGGAAAATGCATAGCCGATGGAACCTTACCCTTAGGTTACCAGTGTGAGTGCGACTCGGGTTGGAAGCGAAACGATCAAGACGGTGATAACGATGATGATGAAAAGTTCCTTCCATGTGTCATCCCTAACTGTAATAAGCTCTCTTTACTCTCAAGCCTTCTAAATTTTGGTCTTTGGTCTCTTCTACAATTATTACTTAAATAGTTTCTTTTTTTTGAAACTGCATGTGAGAGATGAGCAAGTGTAACAATACTTCTACAAGAAGAAGTGACATGATTTGAACGTTTAACAATTAATTACGTAAAGATATCCAGCAGTAGTGTATTTTTTAAAATCGTTAAATCTGATCAAAATTATTATTATTTTTTTTTACAAATCTAACGACTGAAAGATAGATTTACTTATTGATAGAAATATTTTTTGGTTCCACTAAAGAAATGGTCGTAAAGAAATGCTAAAATTTTATGTTGGTTTTTAAACAATTTTTAATCTTTCAGGTACTCTTAATTATAGTGGTTGCCAGCCAGCTCCCCCTCCAGTTCCGGCGAAGGAAGTTCCACGCAATAAATCTGTCTTTGATCGTAATTTACCATCATCTCAAGAACTTGTTATTCCTTTTATTTTTTCCTAATTTTATTTTTTGGTTTTGGTGATAAGTTAATTCTATTTTTGCTTTTTTGTAGCTTGCTACTGGGCCTACTGTGGAGAAGGAACATGCGTAAGGAATGGATCCTGCATATACAATTACAAGTGTGAATGCACCACAGGGTTCTACAACCTTCTCAACAAGACAATTTACCCATGCTACAGTGAATGTAAGAACGATATCCTCGTATATTTCAAGAAACAAGAAATTAAAAAAAAAGTTTATTTTTGTAACTATAAATAAATGGATTTTTGGATTTTTTTTTTTTTTTGGGTGTTTTATAGGCACACTTGGATCTGACTGTTCAAAGCTTGGGATCAAAGTTGCAAATTCTAGTTCCAGTGGCGATGGGAGTCAAGGTGAGATCCAGTGTGAAGAAAGCACTTACATTTTTTGCACTCCTTTTTTCAAAGTCAATATATTTATTAATTGAGTTTAATTTAGAAACAAGTGCAGAAATAATAATAATAAAAAAGGCAATGATTCAGGTCTTTAGTTGATAGATTAATTTTTAAAGGACAAATATGGTTTTAAAAAAAATCTCAATGGTGGTAGTTGGCTCAAACACCTAACCTTCTCATCTTAAGATTTGTATTTTCAACTCTCGAGCTTTAGTTATAGCTTAATGTTGATTTTTTAAGGACTAAAAAAAAGTCTTCAATTCAAAGGACTCAGTAAATGTTTTAAACATTATCTTTATGTTATTGGTATTAATTTGAGCCCATCGATCCGATCAATATTGGTTGAAAGAAAAACCCTTCTAGATAAAGAAAAAAATGACTAACCCGGCCCGAAACCCACATGTACCAAGGGTGGGTCGGGCCAGCTCGGATTTTTTATAAGAAAATATTTTAAAAAACTTAAGAAGTTCGGGCTGGATGTAGGGCCGGGCCAAAGAGACATGTCGTTTGCTTGGCCTAACTCAAATTGATTACTTTATTCTATGCAGTTGACTTGCACCATAATATTACGATGTAAAATTCTACCTAAAAACATATTTCTTTGTTTTATTATATGATTAACTTTCTTTTGACATTTTAATTAGAACTAATGTATAAACTTTCACATGCTCTTATAAAAAACAAAAATTACTACAGTATAAAGCTCTCACATGCTACAGTTTTTAATTTAAAGTTTAATTGAAAGTATAGTACCAAAGGGCCTATTAGAAAAATAGATTTATTTCTTTTTGTTTCATGTTTTCCAGGTACATCGTTCGTGCCAGGAAAGTTCCATTGGACGATCATATTGATGGCGTCCTTCGGTTTGGTCATGTGGAAATAGGGTGTGACGTAATGAAATGTGATTGTTGGTCATTCAGCTTGTAGTGTGACATCATATATACTCTCACATGGATTATTTCACTCGATCATTGGTTCTTTTTAGCCCGCGAGATTTTTCTGTGTAAATAGCTTGATTTGTATGAATAAGTGGCCACAGTCATTTGCTGATGATGACTGCAGTATTTAGTTGAGTTCATTATATGATGTAGAACATTAGTCACGAGTGTAGTGGTTGTTTTGATTGTCTGTGACTAATGATGAATCCTTTTGGCCTTTTCTTTCTTAACATGCTTCCCAATTTAATCAAGAAATTGACAAGACAATAACGAAACATCATTTTGAAGGTTAGAATTAGGTATTCTAAAACCTGTCAAGATCTGTAATCTAGAACTAAATTCCTCACTCACCCATTTATCATCTATCTAAAAACATACAACTTTTGCTTTTTAATGAGGAGCGTATCTCATATTTAAACAACTAGACCAGTTTATACACAGCATGCCAAAGAACAATAACTAAAGAGTAACTAGTTCAATTATCTGGGTAAAAGTCATTTTGGTGTTAGAGCTTGTGTGGTGTGAAAGACTGGTGGAATGATTTTGAGAGTCATATTATTTGGTGAGAGAAGAGAAAGAATGGATAAGGAAAGGGATTTTGATTCCTTAAAAAAAAAGAAAAAAGAAAAAAAAAAAGAACCAAATTATCCCACAAGAGATTAAAAAGAACTCCATACCAAACACCGTAAGAGAAAGATCCCATCCTTCCTCTCTATTTTCCTCACCTAAGTCTTAAAGTTATACAACTTCCTTTCCTTCTTAATTTCTTTCCCTCTCATCAAATAGAGTCTTCGATATGAGTACTGCTATTCATCACCATTTGTAATGTTTCAATACATACATGCCGGTGTCAACAAAAGAGAACTGTCACAAGACAAAAGGTGAAAGAACTGGGTCGATTTTGATATACTGCTGCATACGCGGTGATTGTATTACCAAGGTAAAATTTTTTTATTTTGCTTTAGTCAATAGTTCGAGTGGAATAACAAGTGGGTGAGTGCCCATATTGCACCCTGCGTATGAGGCTCAGGCTATGCCTAAGAAAGAGAAGCCTCACTTCATCTAATTAAAACGTACTTAGTTTATAAGCACAAACCACATTCATAAAGCACTTCTCTCCCTCAAAACACTAACTAAACATCAATTTCCGGTTCTGACAAGCATTATGAAGTAAGAACTATCAAATGACCTTTTCTAAAACAGCCAATAGAGCTAAATAGATGTAGGAATTCAGAATCAGGTACTCTTTCAGTCTTACTTGGAGCAACAACAAAAGTAAAAACGTGTTCTGCGCATCTCACAGTCTAAATCTCAGATTCCATTCATGCCAGGTAGTTTAGAAAGACAGTACACGACCATTGCATGTCAGAACCAATTAGGAATTTGTTTCGAACTAATAGTTTGTACTTAAAACTCGGTAACAATTCAAATTTTGTGAGAGAAAACATGTAACAAACCAAGTCCCTGATCGGGCTTAAAGGCTATTTTCACCAAGTATATCCCACTCCAGTTTCCAAATTGTTCGTCATCCCTACAATACATGGCCCAAGCAGATTATACCAAAATAACAAACTTATACAAAAGTACTTCCCACATTTTCGATTCACCTTGTAACCATGTTAAGAGACTTACAGAAAGAACAAAACTTTTCATCACCATTGTTCGTCAATACCAAAAGTTTCAATTATTTCTTGTTTTTTTCAATTCCATCACTGATATTATTCCTTTTCCCAATGCCCAGTAATCTACACAACATCCATAAAATACAAAACTTGCATGTAAACAAGCAAGAAGTAACTATTGAACATCATTGAGCAAGCAAAAATGTCAAAAAAAAAAAAAAAGAAAGGAGATTTAACTCTCACTGTCACTTGGTCTTGACATCAACACCACTAGTCCCAGCAATGATCACTGCAGTAGCCATATCCAAGAACAAGCCATGTTCCACAACCCCTTCGAACGCCGAGATCTCCTTCCCGGCTGCCAAGGCATCCTTAATCGGCGTCTTGAAGTACAAATCCACAATGTAATTCGAATTGTCAGTCACGTATGGCTTCCCATTGGAATCCAATCTCAATTTCGCCTCAGCTCCTTCTTCCTTGAACAGCTCCTGCAATCTCACTAGGTTATACTTCCAGCAGAATTGCACGACCTCCACCGGCATCGCCAAGCCGCTCCCTCCCAGGCCGTCGACGAGCTTCGTCTCGTCGGCGACGACGACGAACTTGTCCGACGCCGCCTCGACCATCTTTTCCCTAAGCAGGGCGCCGCCGCGGCCCTTGACGAGGTTGAGATCGGGGTCGACCTCGTCGGCGCCGTCGATGGCCAAATCGAGGCGCGGATGGTCGTCGAGGACGGAGAGAGGGATGCCGAGGGAGCGGGCCTGCTCTTCCGTCCGTTTGGAGGTGGGGATTCCGACGATGTCGGTGAGCTGGCCGGTGCTGAGGAGATGGCCGAGCTTGGCGACGACGAAGGCAGCGGTGGAGCCTGTGCCAAGGCCGAGGACCATGCCGGATTTGACGTACTCGACGGCCTTGTCGGCGGCGAGCATCTTCAGGTCGTCTTGGGTCAGGGCCGGGGCAGAATGGGCTCTGATAGTGGAGGCTGAGGTTGAGGGGGTGCGCAGGTTAAGGGGTCCCGGGGTGCGCAGGATAAGGCGGGTGGTGAAGGAAGAAGAAGAGGCATTGTTGTGGAGGTGGGTGGAGAAGAGAGAAGGAGGTGAGAGCAGAGATAAAGAAGAAGCCATGGAGATTGGTTGAAGAATGAAGAGTGACGAAAGAACTTGTGAATGCGAATGGAAAAAGGAGGGACCTTTTTGGCTGAGAGTTGATTGGTTGGTTGGTTGGTTGGTTGGTTTTGGCTTTGGTTAAGATGACTGGAATTGGAAGCTAGTAATTGTACTTGTATGTGATTGTGTGACAATGTAGAAAGTTTCTCTCTTTTTGGCTGAGAATATGCAAAATTTTATTTCTTCAATCACATTTTACTCAAAGCGTCTCAAATACAATATTAAATTAATATATTAATAATAAATTTAGTGTTTACACGTAAAAAAATACTATCTAACATAATATTATTTTTAATGCTAAATTTGTTACATATTAAACTTTGTGGCAAATATGCTACCAAATTTAGCATATTAAAAACATTTAGCAACGCAGTTAAAATTAAAAGTTAGAATAATTTATTGTAGCATATAAAAGCTTTACACTATAGTATATAAAAAATTTACACTATAACACTTAGAACTGTATAGTTTGAATGATATTGCTAAATACTATCATAGCAAATTTATCATTTGCTATGATAGTATTAACGCAGTTAAAATTAAAAGTTAGAATAATTTATTGTAGCATATAAAAGCATTACACTGTAGTATATAAAAAATTTACACTATAGCACTTAGAACTGTATAGTTTGAATGACATTGCTAAATACTATCATAGCAAATTTGCCATTTGATTGTTATTTATTAATAGATTAACTTTTTTATTTTAAAAATTGTATCATTCTCACTTTTAATTATTTTAATATTAAAAGTTTATTTTTACAAGTTTTAAGTTTAATAATTATAATAAAAAACAAATATGTCATTTCAAATTGTATTATGCATTAAAACACAAAATTTAAATATATTCTTTTCATACTTTTTGATAGTAAATATAACGTTAACATTGACATATGCATTAAAGATGCTTTAAGCAATTCACACAACAAACTTAGATGAGCAAGGGTTGATAAAAGAATCATTAAGCATATCGTAAACTATGATCAACTTTCGTTTAGTAATGTTTTAAAATAGGTGAAAATAGTTTTGTTTTGAATAAAAATTTTTTAGAAACTATACTGATAGTGTTTTTGAAATATTTGTCTCAAAAAACATATAAAAACATTTTTAAAAACTCTAAAAATAATACCAAATATTCATGACCAAGCGAATATTTTCTTTAAAGATCCTAACCAACATTTTCTACTGCCGTGAATTCAATAACAAAGAGGCAAAAATATTCATAACTAAATTATAGCAACATTCCGAGTCTAGAATAAACAAAACACAAACATTTTTTAAAGAAGAAAGACCGTAAGAAGAAGAGTGAACTGCACATCTGAGAGAAATACAAAATGATTTTGATTTTAAGATTTAAAGATTCAAACATTCTCTAACACTGTGAATTCAGTAACAAAGAGATAAAACTATACATACACAAAAAAAACTACATATACACTGACATATACATACGAGCACACAGAAATATGTATACGAAACAAACACAAACAACAAGCTGAACAGAATTTATAAAGGAAAAAAAATTAACAGAGCTGGAAACAAACTACAAGGAAACATAAAGTAAGAAGAAAAAAAAAGAGAAATCATTGCGTTAAAGCATGGCTAGTTTAACACCAACAATTTAAAAAAATTGCAATTTGGCATACCCAAAATAAATAAATAGAAAAAGCACCTGCTCATTTTGGCTAAAAAAAAGGGTCAAAATACAAACCGTTTGATATTGTTTTCAAAATAGGTGAAAATATTTTTGTTTTAAAAAATAAAAATTTTTTTGAAATTGTGATAAGAGTGTTTTAAAAATTTTTGTCTCAAAACACTTAGCGAAAATATTTTCAAAAATTATAAAAACAAAACCAAATGGGCCAAAGCAAAGACTAAAACTCAAAACTTCAGGACCTAACCATTAAATAACAAAACTTTACGCAACAAAAAAAATAAAGAACAAAATATTGCAATGAAAAACCAGAACAAAAATATATGGGATTTTTGAGAGGCAGAGGAATCAAGTTTTTAAAAATTCGACACTTGTTTTTCACAAAACAAGTCGAAAAACTATCACGAATGGGTAAAAAGTTGAAATCCAAACCATCAAAATTCATACTTTTTTCGTTCTAACTCTTTATATATTGACATGAACGTATGAAATAGAGTAAAAGTAAAAAGATTGACCAAATTTTTTTGAAAGATGAAGATTGAAATGTACCTGTGTAGTTAAAAAGCCAAGTAGAGTAAAAATATGTCGTCTACCACCCCAGATTATCAGCGTTTTCTTTATACGGAAAAACAACCGGAAAAAAAGAAGAGAAAAGAAAGGAACAAAACATTTAGAGGCACAAAAAATGCCAAATAGCAAAGGAAGGTCATTTTAAAAATAATTTGAATCAATAGAATCTTACCTCTAATTAAGATTGAGATCTTAAGTTCCTAATTTTCAGAAATTCTTTCAAAATTCGAAACAGTCAGCCAAGATTTCAGAAATTCTTTCAAAATCTGAATTAGTCAGTCAATATTAGACTTAAAAGACTTTCATTTTACTCACTTAGGGGGTGTTTGGCAAAGTGGTTTCCACCACAATCTCAGTTATAAACAGTAAAAAGTTCTCACATGCTACAGTAACAAAAAACAAATTTGTTACAGTGAAAAGTTCTCACATGCTACAGTAAAAGTGGTTCCCACCACTGATTCCCACTACTCTCCCAAACACTAGGTTTGTAGTGAAAAGATTTGAAAAAAGTGAAAAAAAAGGTAAAGGTATCTCCAACCCATAACATCAAAATAGTGTAATTTTTACCCCAAAATGGTGTAATTATTATATCAAACAAGTAACTTCACCTCCATCTCATACACCATTTTCAACACAAAAAAGAATATTCCTAAAATATCCTATTTTATTTTATTGTTTATATTACTTTTATTTATTTTTTTGGCTGGGATGTAGTGGTTGCCGGTACCGTTGTCGATGTCAAAGACAAGCCGACAGCTGCAATGAGGAGAGAGAAATAAAAAGAGAGGCGGCGATATATGGACATGTCTTGACGGGATGTGTAGACATGTCACATCCAAAAAATGTCTCAAAAGGACACCAAAAAATGTCCCTTTGAGACATACAGACATGTCCTGGTGGGACATGCAACATGTCTCTGAGTAACAAAAAAAAGTTCCTTTAGGAGATATCCTTGTGGGACATACGACATATCCTCAAGGAGTCCAAAAGATGTTCTATCGAGACATACGAATATGTCCTGGTGAAACATGCAACATGTTTCTGAATAACAAAAAAGATGTCCTAGAGAAACATTGTAGACATGTCTTCAAGAAATATTTTGTAACATAAATAAAAATTGAGTAAAAAAATAACATTTGCATGAATAGAAAAAATTTAAAAAATGTTTGAAAAAATAATAAAAATCAATAGTTAAAACTATTTATATTATAACATATAAGAGCTTTATATTATAATAATTTTTTTTATTGTTATTACAGTAATTATCACCGAGCCAAATAACTGTTTAATCTGTTGCAATGTCAAACTCTGCATATACTACCCCGAAAAAGAAAAAAAAAATGTCGCCGTTTTACGACGCCAGATTATTTTTATACAAACTGGGCCATAGCCCTCTTCTCATTCCTTCCATCGCTTTGCTCTTCTGCCGAGTCTCTCCCTCCCTTTCCTTTTTTTTTTTTTTTTCCTGTAATTATTCCCTTTTCTACCAACTATGTCTGCGGAATCAGCGAACTCAATTCCAAGAGGCCAAGTGAGTATGCCCACTTCCAATTTTCTTTTATTACTTTGCTTTTTGCCATCTAAGAAAGCAGCGGAAAATAGAGCTTGGGAATGTAACAAACAGCTGAATGTTTATTTTTAGGCCGAAGACCCTCTTTTTAGATTCCCAAACTTTAATCTTCGTTTC
>CAMOHE010028188.1:0-39953 GCA_946598075.1 Artocarpus hirsutus | reverse complement strand
TTTTGATTAATAAAATCTCTTCTTTACCAGATATAATCATTCATATTCATTATGAGGTTTATTATGAAATCCACCTCAATCTATTGTTTTAGAAAACAGTTAATAGAAATCCTTTGTCAACAAGTCATTTGAAAACATTTTCGTAAAAATCCCTTTGAGGCCAAAATATTTAAAACTGGCTATCAAAGAAGGGGTAGAAGTCCTACCTCGATATCCGTGTCGGTGTCCCATACCGTAATCCCGGTCCGCTATACGTTAGCTCTGTGGATCCACGCGTAATCCTAAATGCATAGTAACTTAGTCCATTAGTATCTAACCCGAGATATCCTATGGTACTAAATCATCTCATGGTGTCCTAGTGTGCCTTTTAGGTTTGTAAAATCATTTTATAAAGTTGAAATTTTAATCAGGGTTCAAAACAGTAAAAACAGGTGAAAAATCACAAAACTGCACCACGCCCGGTTGGCCTGCTGGTCGCCCTGGTTCGGCCTACCGAACTGCACAGTTCAGCCTGCTGGAAGAGCAGGTTCAGTCGGCCGAACATCTCCAGGTTCGGCCTGCCGATCCTTTGAATCCGGCCTGCCAAACACGAAGTTCGGCCTGCCGATCTAGGAAAATTCCAGAATTTTCCACGCACAGGTTCTCGGCATCCCAAATCCAAATCTTCAAATCTAACCTGTTTTCTCAATTCCCAGGCATGGATAATCATCATAAACAATAGAAAATCATAATAGAACACTTTTTAATAGATTAAAACAAGTTTTAAACAAGATTTTCTCAAAAATCCAAAAATGGAGAAAATAGAGGAAAAATGAAAAATCTTGATTTCAATCCGTTTTTGATGAAATAAAGTTTGCATTCTAGCTAATCTAAGTCCATCTAACTTAGATTGAAGCTTTTCTAGGCTTAAAAACTCTTAGATTTCAAAATAGAAGAAAATTTAAAAATTGTAAAAAGTTTTGAAATTTTGAAAACTAACCTTGAATCGAAGCTTGAATCGAGTTTGTGGCTGCTCAATCGCGTTCTTGAGCCTTCAATCCATAATCCCAAAGCTTGAAAATGAATTTGATTTAAAATTTGGAGAAAGAATGAAAGAGAGTGAGAGAATCCGAGAGAGAGAGACGAGAGAGATGTGCGACAGAGAGGAAAGAGAAAATGAGAGGAAGAGAGAGAGGGAAAATAAATAGAGAAAAAGAAAAAGCAGTTGTACAAAACTGTGTGCAACAATACACTGTTTTCAAAATCAAATTGCTTCATTGAACATTAAATTAACAATTAAAAACAATTTAGAATAATTAAAAATCAATAAAAGAGTAAATTAACACAAAGTTTCTTAATTTTCACAAAATAATCAAATTAAGTTCAAAACACTCATCATGGCACACTAATTGACCATTTTACACTCTAATACCATTTAATCAACTTCGGGGTGTTACATTGACAAAAACCAATTAATTGGTGAAAATTTTAATGATTGGAAACGGAACCTGAATATCGTCCTATCCTTTAAAAAACTAACTTTTGCACTAATCACACCATTTCCTCCTAAACCTATCGGGGAATCCACTTATGAGCAAACCCATGCATATCATCATTGGAAAGTTGCTAATGATTAGGCCTGGTATTATTTTATAGCTAGTATGAATAACATACTGCAGGCTCAACATGAAGACTATGAGACTGCAAAGCAGATCTTGGATAATCTTAAAAACATGTTTGGAGGCCAAGCCATAACAAACCAGAAAAGGGCACTTCTGAAACTTTTAAACTGCAAGCAAAACCAAGGGACATGTAAAGGAGCATATGATGTTGGTCATGGGTTACCTCGTTGAGGTTCAAACCCATGGAGCTGATATCGATGTTGAGTCACAGATGATTATGGTTTTTCAAACTCTGTAAAAGGAGTTCATCTCGTTTGGAGCTTATTTGAGCAGTAGACAGTATGTGACCTTAACGGAATTGATAAAATAGTTACATGAGTTCAAAAAACTGATCAGGGAAACTCTTGCTAGTGGAGAGGTTGACTTGACAGTTGCATTTGGTTCCAATCCTAATCCAGGGAATGGAAGGAAGCAAAAGGTTGAGCATATAAAGAAGAATTGTAAGGACTTCCTTATCTAAGGAGGTAAGTGTGATCTTCTGGTTTTATAAACTTATTTGGTTGAGTTATTTAGTGACACTTAGGTCATAGATTCTAGAGCAACTAATCATGTTTGTGTTTCTCTTGAGGGATTTTAGGAAACAAGAAGTTTATTTCATGAAAAGTTTACGTTTTATATGGGCGATGGATCCTTGGTGTTGGCTAAAGTAGTAGGAGATGTCCATCTTTATTTTGATAAATATAAGAGTTTGGTTTTGCGAGATTGTTTTTATGTTTATAAATTCAGAAGGAATTTGATATCCGTAGCTTGTGTATTTAAAGATTCCTATTCAGTTTCTTTTAATAATAAAGTAGTGATTCGTAGAAACAAATCTTTTATCTATGATGGATAGATACAAAACAATCTATATATTACCAAACTTAAGATGGACTCACTACTAAAAACTGAGGTAAATGATAATAACTCTAAAAGACTTAAGACTTCTTACACTAATAAGACTTATCTTTAGCATTTGCGATTAGGTCATATTAGCCAGAATAGGATTCAAAGGTTGGTAAGGGATGGACCTTTAAGTCACTTAAAGGTGGAATCTATATCACAATGTGAATCTTGTTTGGAGGGTAAAATGACCAAAAGACAATTTAGGTCTAAGGGCAATAGGGCCGAAGGGGTTCCAGAACTTGTGCAAAGTGATGTTTGCGGACCGATGAACATCTAGGCACGAGGTGGGTATGAGTACTTCGTCACTTTTATTGACGATTACTCAAGGTATGGGTATGTGTACCTGATGTACAACAAAAGCAAATTTTTTGATAACTTCAGGGAGTTTCGGGTTGAAGTGGATAAGCAATTGGGTAGACCCATAAAGGCACTTTGATCTGATCGAGGTGGAAATACCTTTCTGATGAGTTCTTAGGACACTTATTAGAGAATAGGATTCTATCTCAATTGACTGCGTTGGGCACTCCGCAGCAAAATGGCACGGTAGAGAGAAGGAATAGGACTTTGTTAGACATTATTAGGTCCATGATGAGTTATTCATCATTGTCTTTATCCTTTTGGGGATATGCACTACAAACTGCATGTTATCTTGTGAATAATGTGTCTTCAAAATCGGTTCCTAAACTCCACACGAGTTGTGGACGGGCAAAAAGACATCCTTAAACCATATTCGTATATGGGGATAGCTGGCTCATGTCCTATTTAAGGATACAAATAAGTTGGAAGCATGTTCAGAATTTACATATTTGTAGGATATCCAAAAGGGACCAAAGGGGGTTATTTTTATAACCCAAAGGAAAATAAAGTCATGGTTTCAACTCATGCAACTTTCCTTGAGGAAAGTTACATGGATGACATTAAGCCACGAAGCAAAGTGGTGCTCGAGGAGTTAAGGAGTGATCCAATCACTCTGAGAGTTTTGATAGAAACCATTCTAATCAGTGTCGAAAGACAAAACAAATCCGAACAACTACCTACGGGTCTTCGGCGTAGTGGGAGGATTGAGCGTCAACTTGAAAGGTATATGTTCAATGGTGAGGCCTTCTTGGCTGAACTGGATGAACATGATAGGGGTCCTTACACTTTTGTAGAGACTATGGAGGATGTTGATTCGAAACTCTAGATAGAGGCCATGAACACAGAGATGAAGTCTATGGAGACTAATCGGGTCTTGGAGCTTCTAGATCTTCTCAAAGGAGAAAAACCCATAGGTGTAAGTGGATCTTCAAGAGGAAAAGAGGAGTGGATGGAAAGGTCAAAACTTTTAAGGCTAGACTGGTAGCTAAGGGTTACAGACAAAATGAAGGAATCGATTACGAAGAAACCTTTTCGTCGATAGCCATGCTTAAGTCCATCCAGATTCTTTTGTCCATAGCTGCCGCTCTCAACTATGAGATTTGACAAATGGATGTTAAGACGACTTTTTTAAATTGCTATCTTGATGAGTCCATTTATATGGAACAACCAGACGGGTTCAAGGTCAAGGGTCAAGAGGGTAAGGTTTGTAAGCTGCTAAAGTCAATATATGGACTTAAGCAGGCTTCCTGTTTTTGGAAGACTTATGGGTTCTCACAAAATGTGGATAAACCATGTGTGTACAAACACATTAAGGATGAGAAGGTAGGTTTTCTATTGCTCTATGTAGACGACATTTTGCTAATTGGCAATGATGTTGGGGCGTTGTCATTGGTCAAATTATGGTTGACCAAGCAATTTGCATGAAGGATTTCAGTGAGGCTAATTTTGTTCTTGGTATTTAGATTTTTCAGGATAGGAAGAACAAAATGATAGCTTTGTCACAAGCCTGCTACATAGATAAAATTCTTAGGAGTTTTGTAATGCAGGATTCCAAGAAAGGTGGGCAACCATCTAGGTCTAGAATTACTCTTTTTAAGAAAGACTCTCCAAAGTTTGAGAAAGAAAGAGAATACATGAAGAATGTGCCTTATGCTTCAGTAGTGGGTAGTCTTATGTATACCATGCTCTACACATAACCAGATATTTGTTATGTGGTTGAGATTATAAGTCGATTTTTGACGGATCTAGGACAGAACCACTGGGTTCAGTAAAGAATATTTTCAAGTACTTGAGAAGGACTCGAGGGTATATGCTTGTATATTCAGGTGAGGATTTAACTCCTCTAGGATATGCTGACTCAGATTTCCAATCTTGCCTGGATTCTTGGAGATCAATTTCAGGTTTTGTGTTTACTCTAGGCGGTGTTGCCATCAGTTGGAGAAGTGTGAAGCAAGATTGCACTTCAAATTCAACGATGGAGGCCGAGTATGTGGTAGCTAGTGATGCTTTGAAAGAAGCAGTGTGGCTTCGCAAGTTTCTTGGGGATCTTGAGGTACTTCCTAGTATGGATAAGGTGGTATCACTGTACTGTGATAACAATGCCGTGGTAGCTAATGCTCAGGAACCAAAATTTCACAACAAGAGTAAACATATTGATCGAAAGTATCATGTGATAAAGGACTTTGTTGAGGGCAGACATGTGACGGTGTGCAAAATCACGTCAAAAGACAATTTAGTAGATCCATTCATGAAGGCACTTACTGGAGAGCCTTCGAGAGGCACGTGGAAGCTATGGGGATCGAGATTAGTCATATTTACTCACTTAGTGCAAGTAGGAGATTGTTAGACGTGTAAGTCCTAAGAAGTAAAAATGTAACATGTTTTAGGAGACATTTTTATCAATAAAGAAAATATTTATTATTTATATATATCAAATCTTGTCATCTTTATGTTCATATTTGTTGAATATATGTTACGCAAATAAAAGTCTAAGATTGTCGGTCTAAACCTTTAAGAATTGGGCATAGGATGTACAGATTATGTAGAAGACATGATTCTTAATGTGGTAGTTTAAATCATAAGATCCATAATCGAGGGATTAAAGTTGGGCGCTTTATTCATGTAAAAATTATTATGTTGTCTATATCCCTATTGGGAGATGGTTTGTCTTGACCATCGGAGGTGGACTTCGCAAATAGACACATTGACACATTGTCATAGGTGACGATATGTTGGATCAGGACATAAAGTGAATTGATTTGGATTAATAATTATGTGTAGGCAAATCGATTTACTTTAGACAAGTAGTTGTATTGCATCTTAATCTTGAGATGAATAGTGGGCCCGTTGTCTTGACTTATGTCTTTTGATATACTAAAGGGTAACATCCACATTTTATAGTGGTACGCATGCTAGTACATTGGAGGCATGACTCTTGATAGCGTAGACTTGTTTTTCATAGATATGGAATCCATAGCTCCTCTTTAGGAGTAGTGATATTCTCTTACATGCGTTATCCTATAATTGAAAAACTAGAGCGCTTAACCATTTGGATACATAGGTGTAACCGAATGGTATATTGTCTTATGGATGGTAAGTTTTTCAATGGTGAGATAATGGAACGTAAGATAAAAATAATCGGAAAGGTAAGACAAAACTTGTCCTTAAGCCGATTTTGGATAATCCTATAGAGATATGATACATTATGATATGTCATGAAGACTTAGCTATACGGGCTTCGTAATTCTATATAATTCGAGAATGTAGCTCCAAGCTTTTAGTGGAGTAGTATTGGAGTTGATAATTATGAAATGTATATCTGGGATATTGGGTTTCATAATTATCGGGAGCTTGAACTATATAGGTTCATTTGGTCCCGTTTGCTAGTACACAAAAATCCTGTAACGATACGGCAAGTTTTTTCAATAATTGATGACTTATGTCAAATTTATAAGATTGACTAAAATTCAGTAAAATCAGGTAATTTATGTTTGTTTATCGGTTGAATTAATTTTGTGATAAAATTAATTCGAGATAAACTTTTTGAATTTCGAGATTAGATAATTCATGTCTGTTTATCGGTTGGATTAATTTGAATTAATTCAAGATAAACTTGTTGAATTATTAGAAATATTTATTTTCCTAGAGATTATCTAGATATGAGTGTTTTAATCAGATAACTCTTTATTGAGTTATTTGAATTAAAACTGATGCTCTATCCCAAGAATCTTGGGTGAAAAATAAAGATTCGTAGGGATCTTTTATTGGAGGTTCGACAAGTTGATCTTTATGTTCGGCTTGTCGATTGAGAAGGTTCGGCAAGCCGATCTGTTAGTTTGGCCTGCCGACTGGCTGATAAAAAGATCACATGTTTTTACATAGATTTTATCAGATATTGATCTTGATTTGATTCTAATTCAAATTTTGGAGGCCTTATCTGATAAGGACTGACTCCTAGGCCCAACCTTTATATAAAGGGGAGTGAGTCTCTTTATTATCTAGATCAGTTGAGCAATCTAGAGTGAGACTCTGTCAACGAGACTCTGAAACTCCCCGGAAGGCTATCATTCATAAATCACGAATTATAGCTTTAGGTATTTTTCTACGAAATCTAGAGTGAGACTTTATCAGCGAGACTCTGAAACTCCCCAGAAGGCTATCATTCACAAATCACGAATTTTAACTTTGGGTATTTTTCTATTGGTTAGAAGGAGAATCACCTAGTGGAAAAGCTGAACGACGTGAGCCCACACTCACTCCGATCGTGGATAAAGAATAGCAAAGAAGGCTAGTTGGTTGAGGTCCTTCTATAACTTTACTTCTCTTCATTGAATGCAGGAGCTTTTTGGCATACAAAAGGATAGTAAGATCTAGTTAATTGATGCATATAGCATGTCAAACTTGTGTTTTTGAAAATACTTTGATATAAAAATTTTAAAATTCTGCTGCGTACTATTTTTTCAACATCCCAAGCAAAAAAGGAATTTTATATACATACAGATATAAATGAAGTTAGAATTGAGTGGGTGCAATTTATAAATTGGTATGTTAAATTTAGATAGAGATAGTAAATAAATGATTATGTAAAATAGTCCAAATGTAAATGATGTTGTACAGACATTGTAATTCCAATATACATCTTTTTTTTTGCAATTAGGGCATTGTAGTAATAAATAACACATGGGACTAGCCATTCCAGGGGAAATTAGAAATTCAGTCAATTTTTTTTTTACATGACCAATTTTCTACGATGGTTTAGGTAAAAGTAGTCGTAGAAACATAAACTTACACAACGGTTTTTTCTAAAAACCGTCGTGTAAGATTGAGGTTTGCCATATTTACATGACAATTTTTGTAAAAACTATCATGTAAAGTAATATTCTATAACAGTTTTTTAAGAAACCGTCGTGTAAAATTATTAATTCCATGACAGGGTTTTGTAAAAACCATCATGATAGAGGCCCCTAAACACCTAAATGTAGCGTCTATATAGATGTTCTATGACGGTAAAAAATCATTGTAAAAACTCAATTTGGTATTATGACGGAGGCTTTCATGATAGTTTTTTAATCGTCGTGAAAGTTTTCCATGACAACTTAAAATTGTCGTGGAAGAGAGTTTGGATAGGATCTGATGCAAATATTTAAAACTCTGGTGGCAAAGCAGAAACAATCAAACAAGGCAATGGACCAAAATGGAGCAAAGCCATAAAGAGCTTGAAACGCAACTAGAGGATACTGAGAAGGAGAATATAAAGCTAAAGAGTTCAGCCAACAGGGTAGAGTAAGACAAAATATTTGATGAACAGTAACCAAATTCAAAAGAAGCAATAATTAAACTTCAGAGGAAGAAAATATAGGCAAAGAAAGCATGGTAGAAAACTACGGAAGTCAAGATTGTAAAAGCGCTAGAAAGAATAGAGATTTCCTTTCATTCGATGTCTACATAGGAAGCCAATGATGAAATCTTGAAAAGGTGAAAGACTTCTTGTGCAACAATTAAGGAGTTAAAGAAATTAACTCCAGTAGAAATGTAATCAGAGAAGCCAAAAACTTGGAAAAATTACATCTCATTGAAGAAATTTTAGGAGAAGCTAAGCCAGAAAAGTTTGTTGCTCAAAAGATGGTAATTTTGGGTAGAAAGTGTGACATAGTTGAATTTCTACACCTGTTCAGGCAAGCGGTGATAATGGAAACCTCAAATGAGGATCCATATTGCAAATTCTTTCTCAAAATATTATCAGGAATGGCAGCAACTTGGTTTAATCAATTAGAACCAAAATTTACTTTTTGTTTCCAAGCATTAGCAAACAAGTATGTGAATCAATTCATTTATAATTGAAAAGAGTGGAGGACAATGGTAGGTCTAATGACTGTCAAGATGAGGTTTAGAGAAAAACTTCAATCATTCCTTGATCAATTCATCGAGGGGCTCAATCAAGTAGGATTCATAGATGGAAGAACTGGTGGCAAACATTATTAGATTTGGATTGAGAAAAGACACATGAAATGCACGAGATTCTTTAGAAGACAACAAAAAACAACGGTTGATATTATCTTTGAGCCTAAGGGAAGAGTGAAAGTAGGTGCAGATTCAGAAGAAGCAATAGCGAAGATTTTCAGGAAGAAAACATGGGTAGAGAAAGTACGTTAGAAAAACAGAAGCACCACGAAGAATAAAGATTTCCTTTCGTTCGATATCTACATAAGAGGTCGATGATGAAGTCATCAGAAGGGTAAAAGACTGCTTGGACGATGGTTGAGAGAGACAAAGAAATTGACTCCTACAGAAATGACAATCAAAGAAGCCAAAAACTTGGCAAAATCACCGTTCGTTGAAGAGATTTTGCGAGAAACAAAGTTGGTAAAGTTTGCTGATCCAAAGATGAAGACTTTCGACAAGAAGTCTTGTATAGTTAAATTTCAACACCTTTTTAGACAAGTGATAATTCAAAAACTTCAAATGAGGATCTATATTGCAAAGTCTTTCTCAAAGAATTATCAGGAGTGATGACAACTTAGATCTATCAATTAGAACGAAATTCTATTTCCTGTTTAAAAGAATTAACAAACAAGTCCATGACTCAATTTATTTATAATCGTAAGGAGTGAAGGACAATAACAAATCTGATGAATGTCAAGATGAGGTCCAGAGAAAGTCTTCAATCATACCACGGTCGATTCTCTGAGGAGCTCAATCAAGTAGAATTTGTAGATGAAAAAATAGTGGCAAACATATTCCGACATGGATTGAGGAAAGAACATGAATGGCATAATTTTGAACATAAATTGCATAATTTTGCAAAGTCAAAAAATTGCTTGATTGCAAATTGGATTTCATAGGTCGGCCTCGCTTTATAGTGTTCATCAACTTCAATGATTTGAACTAGTGCATGCCTATAAGACAATTATCTTTAGCAAAAGATTGATAAAATGGTAGATGCCATAGTGGGATGCGAGTAATTGTCATTTATTGATGCACATTCATGGTACAATTAAATTTTGATGAGCAAAAGGATCAGGAGAAGACATCATTTATGACAGAACAAGGTTCTTATGTTATAGAGTCATATCATGTGGATTGCAAATTGTAGGAGCTACCTACTAGAGGTTAGTAATCAAAATATTTAAGAAACTTATTAGGAAAACAATAGAAGTCTTTATGGATGATATGGTAGTAAGAGGTAGAGTAAAAACAATGCATTAGACCTGAATGAAACTTTTCAGATGTTAAGAAAGTACAAAATACAATTAGGATTAAAGTGTTTTTGGTGTTTCTTCTGGACAATTATTTTTTCTAAAAGGATTTCTGGACAATTTTGGGTCATGTGGTGAGTAGAAGAAGGATTGAGGTAAATCCAGCCAAAAATAATAATGTATTCAAGCTAAAAAGACCTTAGATTATGAAAGATGTTGTCCTCAAGCAAACACAAGACAATTAAAAAACAACAAAAACTAAACCAACAACAAAACAAAAGCCAAGTGTGAGTTTTGTATCCATTTGATAACTAACTAAACATCTCAAAAGCTGCAAAATGCTTCAAAGCTCAAAGGAAATACATCATTGATATTATCTAGAATTTCAACATTAAATGCCAATTTTGCCTCATTCAAGGCTCTCTAAGTTTAAGTGTGTGCTAAATCACTCTCACTCTCCCAATTGAACCTTGGATAGACATACATGATTAGACAGACATTTAGAAATCTTCAGAAGGTAAAATTTAGAACTACCATAAGCCAATTGTTTGTGTCACTCTCTAGTAATGTAGGTTAGTTTGTCATCAAAGTTTAAAAGGACTTTTGTAGCTTGTAAGTGTAAAGCTAAGGTGAAAAGTAGATAAGAAAGGAAATTTTTCAGCTCGAATCACTGTAGATATGTGATGCACCTTGTAGACCTTGCATGCAAGGAATGAAAACTCACACACTAACTCCCATATTTGATTATTCCTCTGCAATCAATCATCCCTCAAAACTTTACTTGCAAGTATCTACAAAAACTAAAAAATAGGAAATTAACAAGAATTTATTTTCTTTTTGTTCTTTTCTATTTCATTTTTAATCATTTTTTCTTCTTTTTTTTCCTTTTTCTTTATGAAATGAAATGAATTTCCCCCAAGCTTATTTGGTTTTATACATTTGGACAAAAGGAGAATCATAGATTAAATTAAGAAAACAAATAAGAAATCATAAGAAAACCTATGTGAGTCATTATACGGATACAACGGAAAAAAAAAAAACACACAATTCACACCACTTTTATGCTTGCTCTCAACAATTAGTCTTTCAATTCAAGCATTGATGTAAACATGCCTATTAGTGATAGGTTAAGTGAAAGGAATTCATGAAATGGCGAGGGTAAGCTTGTGTGGTCATGGTTAAATTAGGTTAAATAGGCTTAATGATAGAAACTAGTAGTGAAGTTTATATAAGTTGGGTTCAAAGGCACAAACAATCTAAACAACAGCCTAAATTATCTCAATAATGACATCTAACCTAGGATTTTGCCTCGAGTTTTACTAAAATAGGTTTTTAAGTTCATGAGATGTCAACGTCTATCTAAAGCACAAAAATGTTCTCCAAAAGTTCAAAATTTCAATTGATCATAATTCATAGTGCTTAAAAGTGTAGAGAATCGAAAACAAAGTTCAACCAATGCCAGTCAAGCACATAAAAATCTCAATGAATCACATTACCAAAGACCTAAGAGAACAAATTGTAGCTACATCATCATAGAGTTCTAGTCATCTCATTTCACAAAATTCACATTCTATTCAAATAAGAAAAGAAAACACCATCAAAAGAACTAAACAACTTAAAGAAACTAAAAAGGAACTACCAAACAAGAGTGATGTTTTTCTCAGCTTAATGCTCCTGTTAGATTAAATCTAAAGAGCTTGTTCCAGGTTGCTTAATGAAAAAGTAGACCGCTTGTCTTATTATATCTACAAACTAAGGAAAAGTTAGGATACCATAGCTTGTTGTTATCTTCAGTTTGTAGTTTCAATTGGAGAATTAGGAATAATTTTGTAATTAATTGTATAGTTTTTTTTAATGATGGTGAATGATCCTTTAACTTATGTTATTGTTATTGTCTTGTGTTTATTTATTTTCTTTTATTTATTTAATTTTGCAATTTAGTTAATTAAGGTCAATACACCTTTCTAGTGTCAATAACTAATTAGTTAGACCTAATCCTCTACGAGAACAATCTTTACTCATCACTACACTTGACTATGACTACAGTTTAAGTAAGATTTAATTTGGTGCTTTCCCTCGAACATACCAAATTTTGGCGCCAATCGCCAAGGAATGTTTCCTAATTAATTACCTATTTTCTTTTCCTTTTTGTTAGTTTTAATTAATAATTTTTGTTTTTTGTTAGTTTTATTTAATTTTTTTGTGTGTTTAATTTCCATTCTTATGTCTATTATTGCAAGGTACTTCGAGATGTTACATCGATGGTCCTCATAAGTTTTGCCTAATGAGACTTGCAGCAATTCTATAATGCTTGGTGGAGATATAAGGATTTACTTATCCAGTTTCCATATCATGGGTTCTTAAAGGAATGGCAACTATAATTCGTCCTCAATGGCTTATGTGTGACAACAAAACATTGGGTTGAAAGGGGTAACGACACCATCTCTTTCTACTAATAATCCATGGATGAAGCCTACTTCATGTTGGAAGACATAGCCAAGTATGATCAATAGAATTGGAATTGTTTCTGCAATTGGGAGCCATGGGTTGACACTTGAACATATGATATAGGGGTAGAAGCCATAAATGGAGGAGCCTTGGTAGATCAACCACCCACAGGTACATCTCTTGAAGACCTAGTTAAGGCTTTGGCTACTAACACGTTACAATTTTAACAAGAGATGACCACTAGCCTTTAAAATTTTCATAGTCATATCAACCAATTGGGTAGCATTATAAGTAGGGTAGAGGTAGAAGGTAATAATCAAATGGTAGAAAATATAAAGTAGCATAAGGATGACGATGACTCAAACAACTTTGGTTAGGAGAATAATTTGCCTAACATGGAAGCTCAATGGGAATTTGAGCCATTAGAGGAAATCGAGCCTCGAGATAAACATATAGAAGCCATTGACATTATTTTAGCCAAACACTTTGACACTCATGTGATTGACACAATTTATACCTTTTAAGTCACGAGACATCCATTCCAAGCCATAAGTTCTATGAAGATCAAATCTTAAGCAAGGTTTTGGAGAATTAAGTGGAAAGTAAAGAGCAATTGGAAGCATTAATGTTGGAAGAATTCCTTCTTGAAACCAAATCACAAGACCCGTTGGAGGATAAGGAAGTATATATGACCACCAATTTGTCCTCATCAATGGAAATATCACATATGCCACCAACAGATCTTTGTTTCCCAATGACACCCCCTTCACCAAGTTATATTCTCCATGAACTTAAGCAAGAAATAGAGTTCTCTTCCCATGCATATCATGCAAAGTTGAGTCAAGTTGGTATGGCATGTCAAAATATTCCATATTTTGCCAAGCTTGAGGGCATTGACAATCAAGACTATGACACATTCTATAGGCAGAAGCCGCTCTTTGATGATGCTACTTTAATGTCAGTCTAAGGATAGTAAACCAATCATTTTATAGGAGGCAACCTAATAGATTGGGAGCACACCAAAACATATTTGATCCTTCTTGCTCTCCTTCTTTTTATCTTTTTATTGTTTTTCGTTGTTTTTATTGTTTTTGTTTGTTTTTGTTTCTCTTTTCTTCTATGTTTAGTCTTACATTGAGGACACTGTAAGGATTAAGTATGGGGGGAAAAATTTAGGTTTTTGAGTTCTTGTTTTTAAAAACATAAAAAATTTTAAAATTTGCATAAAAATTTTTACTTTAGTTTAGCTTTTTTTTTTTCCAGTCTTAGGATACCTACCGACTTCTTCAATGAGAATTGAGCATTAATTTTTATGGCCTTGATTGATTATAAGTATTGTTTTTGATTGCTGTCGTTCTTCTTTAATATGTCTTTATGATGATCGTATTCACATTAGAAGAAGTTGATCCTTATTTCCCCATTTTAACTCTCACTTTAATTTTGACATGAAAGGATTGAATGTTAGAACTCTCTTGGAAGTCTTTCAAGGTGAATGTTTGATCGAGCATCACTTGAAAAAGGATCAAGTGCAATGACCCTACTTATGTGCCCGTTACTTAACTTCATAATCGTGAACTTAAACGTACTTTAACGTGACGTACTAAAATTGTGGAATAATTTTTTTAAACCAATAACATTTATTATTTCTTAAAATAATTCTTCTAAAGAAATAATAATTATTCTTAAGAAATTCTTTAAACCTAACATAATAATAGTTTCTTAAATGTAATTATAGTATTTCATAAATCTTTTCTCTTAAACATCAAAATAATTATTTAAAATCATTTCTTTTTAAAACATTACTTAATTTAAATTATGAAATATTTCTAAATTATAACATTTATAAAATTTAGTGATAATTTCTTAAAATTCATTCTTTTAGAACCCAACATGCAAATAATTTTATAAAACATATTCTTTAAAATCATTTCTTAATTTAACATTAAACTACTAAAGAAAAGAAATTCTATATTTGTTGCAACATTTTTATTACTTAAAATTCTCTAGACTAAGGTTGTATGATTACAATCTCGGTCTTCAATACATAATTACATAATTTCATTGACTTATTTACATATACATAATTATGTAAATAAAAAATGTGCATAACTTTATAAAATAAAATTGAGTATAATTTCGTAAAATAAAAATGCAAAAATATTACATTTGCGTTTGCAATATCCATTTCCATCTCTACCATTCATTTGTCACTCACCATTGTCCATTAAGTGTTGCTGGTAGGTTCTTTACCTACAGCATGAACATATTTAAATGAGCTTTCGCTTAGAATGTAAGAAGTTAAACTTACAAAACATCATTAAAAAACATTTGATAATACATGCATGAATATTTTATGCTTGCTTATTGACTTGTTTTATGTTTAATTATTTAAGCTTTAGCTTTTCTTACTAATTAGGCTTGAGTGATCGCACTAGTTGTGCATGATCCTTGCTAGTTCTATAGCATAGGAAGCATCCACGATGGTGGTCCTAGAGCGGCTGTGGATGGCTAGAATGCTTCTTGGAGATTTATTATTGCTAGAAATGTCATTTCAAACTCTGTTACTTCGGTATGTGTCACCTAGATTCGCGTGCAGTCGATATTGGATGATTTTCAATAGAGTGGAATTAGCTCAAACAGGCAACATTGCATCCAAAATGTAGAAATGAGTCAAGATATGGTATCAGATAGCCAATCAAAAGTCGGGATCACAAAACTTGACACATGCTAGAGCTCGGCCAGAGTGCAGTGGCTACGGTGGTCGACTGATGTTGAAACTTTAGCTCCCACCTATTTTCCACCTTTTGAGTTGATTAGTGAGGGCAATTTCACTAAATTTGGCCTCCAATTACATGGATCGAAGACCCATTGGTGGTGAAAATGACAACTCTGATCTTCATCCTTTAGCTATAGATCAATGAAATTAGATTGGGGATTTTGTTGCTTGTTTGCTTTCAAAAATTTCCAACAAGTGGTGCATCTTACCACCCTTGGGAACTCCAAAAACAAGGACAGTGGTGGTGGGTTTGCTATAGCATCTGCAATCTTGGCCTTCGGACACAAAGGCATGAAATTGACAAGGGGATTCCCTATTCAGCTTTGAGTGTTTCTTCTTGATCAATTTGAACCGAGTTCGCTGGAACCAACAAAATCAGTAATGCCCATGGCGGTTAGTGGAAAAGGTCTTGGATCTCTCACATTGGGACTTAAGGCTATGAAATTGATGGGGGAAATGATCCCCTATATAGCTCTGAACATTTTACCACTAACAGTTTGCTTCAACGCCTCCTAAAGCAGTGACATCGACGGTGATGGCAATGGATAACTCCATTGAGCTGTTTTAGCTGATATAGGCTGGGAAAATTGGTGCCATTCTCTTCATCTCATCAATTTGAGTCTATAAAAACTAAAATCATGGCAATTTGTGCTCAGACAAGAGCGTAATTTTGCCAAAAAGAAAGTGGGTTTCTACCGATTCAAACTGCGATTACTAATTACTCGGACGGAGTTAGAACTAGCACGACACTTCGTTGGACTCCGTTGTTGTAATCTATCCATTGACATAGGTTGTGTCGAAAATAGAGGTTGGGATCTCTGGTTTGGTTTTTGGCCATAGATGGGTTGGAGTAGTGGTAAACAAAAAACCCAATAATTTGACGAACCCAATTAACCCACCCAACCCAACTTGAGTTAACTTGAACCTACGAGCACCTCACCCAACCTAAACTAACCCAACCTGAGGTTCCATTGGGTGGGTTTGGGTTGAGATTTTCTACACACAACATAACCCGAACCCACCCAATATATATATAATATTTATATTCTATATATTTATAATTTTAATACCCCCAATAAAAAAATTAATATTTAGACACTCAAAATTTTAATACTCCTATTAAAAAAAATATTTATGTTGTAGAACTTTATCTTTATGTTGGTTTTACTTTTTAAGGTAATTTTTTTTTTGAATGGACTTATTGGGACAATTTTAGCTTTTTGATTTATTTTGGTGTAAATTATTAGTATTGATTTCTTTCTTTGTATATTACTTAATCTGATCAACCAACCCAACCCACCTCAACTTTAATTGGGTGGGTTGAATTTAAAAATTAACCCACCTAAACTTTGATTGGATGGGTTAAAATTTTCATAAATTGACCTAACCCACCCAAAGAGTACCATTGGATTAGAGAGAGAAAGTAGAGAGAAAGGGGCTGATATTTTTTTTTTGGTGATTGGCTAATATATATTTCTTTTTGGTTCATGTATTTATGGATACTATCGTGGGTCTATAAAGTCTATTTTATGCCATGGTTGTGTTGATCAACTTTGACCTGTAAACTTTAAAATCTCTATACACATGCTCGTATTTTTTGAAACTGCAATATTCTTTGCCCTTTTAAAATCAATACATTAATTGCAACTCTATTATCATCTTATTAATATCTTCATACTGGTATAAAATAACTTTCATGAATTTACCGATATCGTATGAATTCCATGATTTTACTTTTGAAATTCTAAATTTTAATACTTTTATCTTCAAAATCGATGATTAACTATTTCTACCATATATATATATATATTTCTAAGAATCATATTTTGTATTTAAATGCTTTGATCAAAACTTAAAATTAGATATCTTTGATCAAAATAATCTTTCGTAAATTTTTATATTTTAAAACGCTAATTAATAAATAAAACATATATTTCTCATTATAAATTTCTTCTTTTATTAGCTATATTTTCTTACTTAATATGAAAACATTTTATAAACTTTTAATTTAATCATAAAAATAATAATCATAATTTATAAAACTTTTCATAAATTAAATTGACTAGCTATAAACCAATTTAATTCAAATTCTAAATTTAGCATAATTTTGCGCTTTACGGGTATAACCCAAACTGCTTATCATAAAAAAGCCATTTATAGGGTCACATAAAATCTATGGATGCTTTCCAAACTTTCCTTAATCACAATATGGATTCGATAGAATTTCTGTCTATGATATTGCATTGCTTTAAAGGCTCATGAAATGTTTGTGGACACCATTAACTTTTTTTTTATTATGAATTTCACATAATTATTTACACTTGTAAATAACTAATTGTGCACATATAGGATATTGTAAATTATCAAATTTTTGGTAATCCCTATGACCTAAAAAATTCTTATCATGCTATGATCTCATTAAAATCAAAATCGATTTTGAGCTGTTGGTCACTATGACCTTGATGGCCCTAACGTTTCAAATGTATTATTTATTTTTTGTTTCAATGACAACAAACAATTAATTGCTTAAGTGCTTATAATTTATCTTATGTGTGTAAAGCCATTTAGTGTTATTATTTTAACATCTAAAGATTCTTGGAAGAAATTCATTGTCTTGGAAGAAATTAAAAAGAAGATGGATAAAATTTACTAAGAGCATAAGGTTGGAAGGAAGAGCATCAACAAGCATGAAAAATAGGTTTATATTATAATTTTTTAAGCTTGTATGATGTAGAGCATGCATAAAGCTTTTTATCAAGTTCAATTGGCTCAAAGAATTAATTTTCAATTGATTTTTAACATATTTAAAAATATGAAAAATAATTCTTTTAAAGTCTTGTAAAAGTTGTTCTTCCTTTTTCTTACTTCCTAAAAATTTTTCAAGACTAAAAGAATTATACTAAAAATGTTTTCAAAATTTTCTTCAAATTTTTGATTAGATGAAAATGGCTCTAGACTTGCTTACAAGCCCGGCAAACCAGGATATGTATAATCCAGTCAACTGAACTAGCCCAGAATGGCGAGCAGCAGCTTGGTCGACCGAGCTATACATATAGCGGTCAGCTAAACTCTCTAATGACTAGTTTTCTAGCCGTTGCAAATGCGTCTCAAACTGCTTTAAACAACTAGTTTTGGGTTCTAGCATATAATAGCCTCATTTCTAAGTCATTTAACATCCAAGAACACAAAGAAACATCTTTGTAATAATTTCTAAGTATTCAACAATCCTTTCAATCATTCGAGTGAAACTTGTTAAAAGTCCTCTTTATGTGTTTAATCATCTTCTAGTGAACTTCATCTTATATACTAAGTATTTCTAGGAGTTGTGAGAAGTGAACATAAAAGTCCATATCCTTTTAATCTTAATGAATTAGGTTTCCAAAGCCTTTGTAAAATTCGGGGTTATTTTGGTTAGCAAATCTCTATAAAATTGGCAGATTGTAAGAGGTTATAGTGAGCCTCGGGTAGACAAGTCACCAGTTTGTACTTGGAGTGATTGTGCTGAAAAGACAGTTGAGATAGTGGAAGAGGTCGAGTCAAGGTCTTCCACAGTGACAGTGGATGTAGGTATTTTGTCAAACAAATATCAATAGCATTTGCATTTCTCTTTTCCTTTCCTTTTACTTTTGGCAATCTATATTCACTTGAATTTTATTTGTGTATTTATTGCTTAAGTATTTAATCTAGAAATTTTCAATAATTGTAAAAAGTTTTTAAGAACCCAATTCACCTTGCTCTTGGGTACCTATTCTTGGGCTAATAATTGGTATCAAAGTGGGAAGCTCGAAAATATTTTGAAAAAGATTTCACAATCTTGAACATGTCTACTCAAAGTTTTCAAAACTTAAAAGGTCGCTCTACCAATAGACTTCCCTTTTTCAATGGAATCAACTATAATTATTGAAAAACTAGAATGACAATTTACTTACAATCAGTTGACTATGACTTTAGGATGTTGTAGAAAATGGACCTTTAAGACCAATGAAAAAGTTGAAAAGATTTTAGTTCCAAAAGAACCCAAAGAATATAGTAACGAAGATAAAAAGAAATTGTTATTAAATGCTAGAGCTATAAACATTTTATATTGTGCTTTAGAGAAATGAATTTAATAGAATCACTTCTTGTACATCCACAAAAGATATATGGCGCACTTTACAAGTTGTACATGAAGGCACAAATCAAGTCAAAGATACTAAAGTTAATTATCTCTTACATGATGATGAAATGTTTAAAATGAAAGACCATGAAATTATTGGTGAAATGTATACTAGATTTACAAATATGGTTAATGATTTGAACTCTCTTGGTAGGACCTTTACACAAATTGATTAATTTAGTAAGAAAACTTGTAAGATCCTTACTAGGCTCAAGGCACGTCAATAGAACTACTTTAGAAGAAGCTAAGGACCTTTCAACCTTACCATTGGAAGAATTGGTTGTTCTCTTATGACTCATAAGATTACTCGAAAGTAAAATCAAGTGGAAGATGAAGATAAAAAGAAGAAAGGAATAGCTTTGAAATCCTCTATTCCTGATGATGAAGATGATGAAGATGAAAGCCTCAATCCTAAGGACTTTGAAGAAATGGCGATGCTTGCAAAGAAATACAAAAAGTTCTACAGGAAATTCAACCGGAGCAAAGGAACTAGAAGAAAAGAAGATCAAGGTGAAAAATCAAAGAAAGATGAGGTATTTTTATGATTGTAAAAAAAACCCAGTAATATAAGACTAGATTCTCCTCCTAAAAAGAAAAGTGGAAAGAAGGGACTGAAAAAAGCTTTCCAAACTACTTGGGATGAGCTTGAATATAAAGAGTTGGATGACAAAGAGCCTAGAGAAGTCGCTAACATGTATTTCATGGCCATAGACGACAATGAAGAGGTAAGTTCTATTAACTCCTTCGATGATGAAAATAATGATATTGACATCATAGAATTATCTAGAGTATTCGATGAATTGCATGATGATTATGAAAAACTTGTCCTTAGAAATTCCATTTACATCCTTTTAGAAGAAGAATTTTTGAAAAATAAAAAAACTAAAAGTGATGCTTTAATAATTGAGAATGCCTCTTGAAAATAAAAAGTAGATGATTTAACAAAAACGGTTTTAAAATTCACTAATGGCAAGAAAAATTTTGAATTAGTTCTTGGTGAATAACGTTGTGTTTTTAACAAAGGTGGTTTAGGCTATAAGCCATACATTGATAAAAAAAATATTTAAAAATTTTGTGAAAGCATCAACTAGTAGTAGTCACTCAAAATATGTAAGTACATATTGTAATCAAGATAGTCATACCTCATCTTATTGTTCCATCACGAAAAATGCATATTTTAGAGTTAGGCAAAGATGGGTTCCTAAAACTTTGAAAACTAACGCAAAAGGACCCAAAGTTATGTGGGTGCCAAAAATCAAAAACTAAATTATTTTTGTAGGTACCAAAGAAGGATAAGCCTAAGTGGTTCCCAGATAGCGGTTATTTAAAGCATATGACGGTAGACCTCTTACTTTTCTCAAACTTCACTAGGAAGCATGGTGGTCATATCACATTTGGGGACAATGCTAAAGGAAAAATTCTTGGTGTAGGTGATATCAGTAACGGTTCTTCTCTTCCCATTGAAAATGTTTTTCTTGTTGATAATTTAAAGCATAATTTACTTAATATTAGTGCTTACAATGATGAGATTGTGTTCATTAGTTATCGAAAGGAAAATTTTTACACAATTTATGTTGAAAAATGTTCAAATCAAAATCAATGTCTTTTGGTTTTAAACAATGAAACATGACTTTAGCAAAGAAGACTTAGACATGCTAGCATACACTTAGTTTCAAAAATTTCTAGAAAAGAGCTTGTTCAAGATTTACAAAAACTCAAATTTGAAAAACAAAGTACGTGAAGTATGTCAATTCAAAAAATAAGTCAAAACTTCTTTTAAATCAAATTTTGAAATTCGTATCACTAGACCTTTACAACTTTTGCATATGGATTTATTTGATCCTTCTAGGACTACATGTGCAGGTGATAAACACTATGCCTTTGTTATTATTGATGATTTTTCAAGAGTTACTTTATTTTTGGTAAATGAAAAAGATGCCTTGAAAACATTTTCATATTTTTGCAAAAGAGTACAAAATTAACAAGGCTATGTGGTTACTGTAATTGGAAGTGACGATAGAGGCAAGTTCAATAGTGATGCCTTTGAATTGTTTTGCGATGAAGAAGGCTATGAATATAAATTTTCGGCACCAAGAGCTCCTCAACAAAATGGTGTGGTTGAATAGAAAAAGTGTGTTTTAGAAGAAATGGCTAGTATTTTTGGGCTGAAGTCATTAATACCGCATGGTATGTTGTTAACAGAGATCTTATTAGACCAAAATTGAATAAAAATCCTTACGAGCTTTGGAATGATAGAAAACCCAATATCATCTATTTTGAAGTCTTTGGATGCAAATGTTTTATTTTAGACACCAAAGACAATTTGGAAAAATTTGATACAAAATCTAATGTTGGTATTTTCCTTGGTTATTCTACTACAAGCAAAGTTTATAGAGTGTTTAATAAAAGAACTCTAGTCGTGAAAGAATCTATGCTTGTTGTATTTCATGAAACTAACAATTCTGTCTAGAAAATGTAAGATGATGATGATTTAGGTTTGGAACATCAAATGAAGGACCTAGACATCAATGACAAAGGAAAAGAGGTTTAAGAAAATCCAAACTCTCCTTAAAAGATCATTTCCCAATCATCACAATGCTTGACAAAATGTTAGAGGTTCCATCCCTATCACACTACAACTGATATTATTACCCATGCTAGTCTAATTCATGGGGTGAGAACTAGCTCATATTTCAAAAATATTTGCAACAATTTAGCTTTTCTTTCATAGATTGAACCAAAATGTTTTCAAGATGCCAAAAATGATGAAATTTGGATTTTAACTATGTAAGAAGAGTTAAATCAATTTGAAAGAAATGATATGTAATAACTTGTTCCTAGACCTAGTTCTCAATTTGTAATTGGTACTAAATGGGCTTTTAGAAATAAAAAGGATAAACAAGGTGTTATTGTGCAAAACAAAGATAGACTAGTGACCCAAGGTTTCAATCAATTGGACATAATTGATTATGAAGAAAGCTTTGCACCGGTAGCTCATCTAGAGTCCGTAAGAATGTTATTGTTTTCTTTTTTGCTTGCAATATAGGGTCTACTTTTTATCCAATGGATGTCAAAAGTTTATTCCTAAATGGATACATTTTAAGAGAAGTATATGTTGTGCAACCACCTGGTTTTGAAAATCATAAAGTATCCAAATTATGTTTATAAATTGAAAAAGGCTTTATATAGTTTAACATAAGCTCCTAGGGCTTGGTATGATAGGCTTAGTCAATTTTTAATCAAAAATGATTTTTCTATGGGAAAAGCGGATACTAAACTTTTTAGTGAAACAAACTGTGAAGATTTTATTATTGTTCAACTTTATGTTAATGATATTATTGTTGGTGCTACTAATATTGATTTATGTAAAGAATTTTCTAAGTGTATGCAGAGTGAATTTGAGAAAAGCATGATGGGAGAATTAAATTTCTTTCTTGGATTACAAATCAAACAAACCATAGGTGGCATCTTTATCAACCAAGCCAAATATTTAAGGCATCTCCTCAAAAGATTCAGAATGGAAAAAATGCCAACACCAATGAGAGTGGTAAGGTAGTAGATACCATAAAATATTGAGGTATGATTGGATTCTTACTTTATTTGACTGCTAGTAGACTCGATATTATGTTTAGTGTTAGGTTATGTACTAGATTTTAATCCAATCCAAAGGAATCTCATCTTAATGTTGTTAAGCGTATTCTTAGATATTTAAGTAGTACTACAAATTTGGGATTATGAAATCCTAAAGGCACAGATAAAGACTTGATGAGTTGCTCTGATGTTGATTAGGCTGGATGCATAATCAATCAAAAAAGCTTAAGTGAAACATGTCACTTTCTAAGTTTTTCACTAAAGTCATGGTTTAGCAAGAAACAAAACTCAGTTTAACTATCAACGACAGAAGTTGAATATATTTCAGCGGCTAGTTGTTGTGCTCAAATCTTATGGATGAAGCAAAACTTTTGGACCTAGGATTGCATTATGATCATGTATCTATTTTGTGTGATAATATTAGTTCCATTAATTTGTCCAAAAATCTAGTTCTACACTCATGCATGAAGCATATAGAAATTAGATGTCATTTCTTACATTATCATGTACAAAAGGGGGATATCACTTTGGAATTTATCAGCATAAATGATCAATTCGCAGACATATTCACTAAGCCTCTTGCTTTAGATTGATTTTCATGTCTTAAGTGAGGACTTAGTTCTGTAGATGCTTTGAACTCAAATTTGAAAGTTTGAGAATTTCATCACATGCATACTTGTATTTCTTTAAGTATTGCAATGGCATTTAATTTGTTTCATTCTATGTTTATCCTATAAGTGTATGTATGATGTTTAATTCTATTTTTCTCTTCATCTAACTTGTTTGTTGTGTTTTGCATTCAAATTGGTTTATAAAAATTTATGAATATTTTAAAATCATTTAAGTGTTTTTAAATGTTAAAAAAAAATCAAAATTTTTAGCTGCATTTATGTAGCACAAGGGACTGCATCTTTAGCAACCCTAGTCGACCGAGGGACATATAGTCTAGTCAACTGGACTGTTGGGGAGTCCAATTCTAGATCCAAACCATCACAATTTTTAAAAGAGGTTTTCACCTCATTTTCTTCATTTTCCTCTGCCATAGCCTTGGCAAAGTGAAATTCTATCAAAATCTTCCTATTACATTTTCGTGCATCCATAAGAAGTTTATTGTATTTTTAGTTCTAATCATTATCAAAATTCTCCAAAAACACTTCTCTTTGTAAAAAAATCCAAAACCTTCATTGCCTTTTGTGGTTTTTGCTTTTTTGGCTCTTTCAAATCACTTCCTTAAACATTCTACCAATGGCTGGGCATGGCAAAACTTCTAGGTGTCTAGGCAAATGATCGTCAGTTGACAACAAAGAATTTCGTTCAAAGATAGTCCATGATCTCGATATCTTAGATCCTATTAGCTTGCGTAATTATGAAAAGATGATTTAAAAGAAAATTGTGGATGGAAGGATTTTTGTTTTTAATGATATGTAGTCATTGAACATCAGAGCCTTGTTTAAACGTCAGGGATTGTTAACTATGGTTGAGTCTAGGTATTGAGTTTATCCTAGACTTGTTAGAAGCTTTACGCCTAACTCAACGCCAATCCTACAAACCTTACTATCACTTGCCAATTGAAAGGAAAAACAATTTAAGTAACTCCTGAATCATTGAGTTGAGCCTTACACATTCCCAATGAGGGCATCCCTGTTAGGTCCTTATAAGCATTTGGTACTACTTTTCCTGATCTTGTTATATTTCAGCATCTTATGAATGACTTTCAAACAGTCTTTGCTCTTAAACCCCCTGCACAAAACCTACCTCTTAGAACTCGTGCCTTTTATCATTCATTTCCACAAATTTCATTCCAAAAGCAAGTCACAAAAATGAGCTCACCAAGGTTGATTTGTCTCTTTTGTAATGCCTCCTTTGCAATACTCGAGCCAATGTCTATCATATCATCCTCCATCGCATGATTAACATAGCTAGTAATCAATGAGAAATGCTTTGTCTTTTGGACGAATGCTTACTCATGTTTTTGAGTACTTTAATGTTTCACTTCTCTGGGAAATTCAAAGAAAGGAACCAAATATCCATTCATACTTAAATGAATCATCCCTCAAAAAAATGGGACGCACTTTGAGAAATGGAGTTTGGTATGGTAAAGGAGTTTTGGCTTCTGCTATGGATGAGGATGAACAATAAGAATTTGCTAAAGCAGAAGAGCATTTTGCAATAGAAGAAGAAGTACCTCCACAAGCTCATTATGTAAGCTCTTCCTCTTGTCTCCCTATTAGATGATTGCCTCCAAACTTGACAATCTTGAGTCAAACTAAGCTGCCTACTGAGCTCACACCAATGACCAATATGTTGCCTACTGTGGCCATACAGATGAGTTTAAGAATGCAACGACACCTTGAGTAGCATTCTGCAAGGACCACCTTTTTCTTGATTAGTTTTTGAATTTTATTTCATTTTCATGTATGTTGTAGATAATTTTGTGTCTTAAAGACCTTTTTGGGATCTACACTTTGGATTCTATATCATTTTGTACTTTTATGGTATCATGTTTGATTATGTTTTAATTTTTTCTCTCTTTTTGTTGATGATAAAGGGGTAGAAGATTTAGATTAATTGCCTTGCATTACTATGTATCTTTTTGTTCATAATAGAGGGAGCTAATATATTTGATGTAGGATGAGCTTTGATCAAATTTTATTCCTATATATTTGATGCAGGGTAAAATTCATTTGGATTGAGATTGAGGTTATTTTGATTAGATTTTATTTATAAGATTCTAATGTATCCCCACACAATTTGGGGAAGTTACATTATGTTCCATAGGGGAGCTTAAATAAATATGGTAAGAAAAATTCTAAGCAAAACTCTTTATTCATTTTAGTTTTCTTTTTGTATTTTTCCTATAGTAATCAATGGTTTGTCATCATCAAAAAAGAGGAGATTGTTGGCCCCAAGTTTCAATTGAATTATTTATTTTTTTGTTTTAACGATAACAAACAATTAATTGCTTAAGTGCTTGTAATTTACCTTGAGTGTGTAGAGCCATTTAATGTTATTATTCTAGCATATCAAAGTACTTGGAAGAAATTTATCAAGTCTTAGAAGAAATTAAAGAGAAGATATATCAAATTTACTAAGAGCGTGAGGTTGGAAGGAAAGGCATCAACAATCATGAAGAATAGGTTTATATTTTATTTTTTTAAGCTTGTATGATGTAGAACATGCATGAAGTTTTTATCAAGTTCAATTGGCTCAAAGAATTAATTTTTCAATTGATTTTTAACGTCTTTAAAAATATGAAAAATAATTCTTTTAAAGTCATGTAAAAATTGTTCTTACTTGTTCTTACTTACTAAAAATTTTCCAAGTGGCTCAAAGAATTAATTTTTCAATTGATTTTTAATGTCTTTAAAATATGAAAAATAATTCTTTTAAAGTCTAGTAAAAATTGTTCTTACTTACTAAAAATTTTTCAAGCCTAAAAGAATTGTACTAAAAATGTTTTCAACATTTTTTCCAAATTTTTGATCAAATGAAAATGGTGTCATGCTTGCTGACAAGCCTGGTGAACTGGGGTATGTATAATCTGATCGACCGAATGGGCTAGTTCAAGCAGTAGTTTGGTCGACTGAGCTATGCATATAGCAATTGACTGAACTTTCTAACGACTAGTTTTTAGTCATTGCAATTGTGTCTCAAATGTCCATAAATGGTTAGTTTCGGGTTCTAGCATATAAATAGCCTCATTCTTGAGTCATTAGACATTCAAGAACACTAAGAAACATCTTTGTATTAATTTTTGTGTTCAACAAACCTTTTAATCATTCTTGAGCCAAACTTGTTACAAATCTTCTTTGTATGCTTAATCATCTCCTAGTGAACTTCATATTGTATACTAAGCCTTTTTAGGAGTTGTGAGAAGTGAACCTAAAAGTCCCTATCCTTGTATTCTGAGCAAATTATGTTTCCAAAGCCTTTGTAAATTTTGGGGTTGTTTTGGCTAGTCAATCTTCGTAAAATTGGTGGATTGTAAGAGGTTGTGGTGAGCCTTGAGTAGACAAGTCATCGGTTTACACTTGGAGTGTTTGTGTCAAAAAGACAGTTGAGATAGTGAAAGCGGTCAAGGCAAGGTCTTGCTTGGTAGTAGTGAACGTAGGCATTTTGCTGAACCACTATAAATAGCATTTGAATTTCTCTTTCCTTTTCCTTTTACTATCAGCAATCTCTATTAACTTTAATTTTATTTATGCATTTATTTCTTAAGTATTTAATTTAGAAATTTTAATAATTGTAAAAGTTTTTAAGAACCCAATTCACCCCTTTCTTAGGTAGCTATTCTTGGGCTAACAGATCTAAGCTTCTCCTACTAAACTGATATCACATAGGAATTTTGTATAATCATATTGAGTAGGAAATTCTTTCTCATCAATTAATCTCAATTTAAATATTCTAATTGAAATTCTTATAAAAGCCACTACTTTGGCTAATACATGAAATTATTAAACTATAAAATTTTGGTTTAGCATACAGAGTAGTCATTTTTAATGATCTGAGTATACTATCATGACATCATAGTTTGCTATATGTTCCATACAAAGAGCACATAATTGAGCATTTATAATATTATCTATTAGTAAAGTTTTATAGTTATTAAGACTTTTTAAATGCACGTAAATAAAAAAAATTCATGATTATAAATCATTGTTATGTCATGATTTAAATTTGTCAGTTTCTTAAGCGTTACAAAAGATTTCTAGCCTTAAAATGATATCTTACAATTTCACGTTGTACTTATAGAAACTTGAACTTATAAGATCTAAACATATACTTTTTTATGAACATAACGATGTAGTTATGGAAAAATCTCTAATTAATTTTGCATATTGATATTGGATTTTCTTCGGTTAATACATTAAGGCACTAGGTTTCTTAGCACCAAGGCCAAATTAGCTAGAGACTTGATTGATGTTCTAAGTTAACATCCCCCTAGTAAGCCAATTTGAGCGTATGTAGGCCATTTTCTTTGGCTAATCACATTTTCCTACCTAGCTATGTTTATATTTGTATCTTACCCTTGTTCTAGTTGCCTTCTTAATCATATTGTTCCATCCTTTAAGGATGTTCTATAGGTGCCCAGGCCTCCTAAAAATCCTTTTGACTAGAATGCTGCTTAAACATTGTAAGACATTTAACCATATCGCTATTGTGAACACTAATCATAAGTGGCAAAAGCCGCAAGAATCTTAATTTTTTTTCCTTCACTATTGTCAATCTTTTTTTTCTTTTTATACATAGTTACATATGATTGCCCTTATAGTTACATATGATTGCCCTTAAGGCACCAATGGACCAACGCCTTTGTATATTACCAAAATTTATTGTTTCACAACGTTGAGTAGTTACACTTCTCGTGACTTGACCTGTATGTAGTGACATTGCCACCTTTGGAGATGTGATCTTCTCTTATTTACTTATGCTGGTGGTAGAGAGGTCAGCCCCTATGTTTTGGCTCCAAAGGGGTGTTCCCTTTGTCAATTATGATGTACTACATGAGGTTGCCATCTAGGTCTAAGTTGAGGGTGACATCCAAATTATGGTCTCATTCTTCCTTTCCCTTGATTCACGATACTTGCAACTAAATTAATTCCCCCTCTTTGGGACCTGAACTGTGGTGGTGTTCTTTTATCGCTTCTTCTATATGGGCTTCTCCACTTTTGGAATAAACCTTTCCAACCCAAACTAGATTAGAAGAACTGATCCCTTTCTACAATAACAAAATAGTTATCTACTAGCCATGTCTTCTTTCTATGAGAATGCCATAGGACTCTAAAAGTTTTTGAAGCTAGACATGCTCTAGAGATGCCTAAAGCTTTTACCTTTGATCATTTGACTATCCACTGAGTAAAATGGTTCCTTCTTAAAGAAAACCAAAGTTCCACTACAACAAGATTTTGTTGTCCTCCATGCTCTTGTTGTTGGTATTAGAGAGGCCCATCTTTCTACCAATTTGCTGCATCCTAAAATGTTCTAGCATAGGTTCAAGAATGGCTACAAGGCAAACTTTATTTTGATAATATTAGTGTCTTGTATTAGATTCAGATCTTTTTATACCCTAGATATTCTAGATAAAAACTTTCATCAGGTAGTTACTAAAAGGAGGGATGAACTACATGTTCTTGTACTAATCTAGATTTAGTAAGAGCTCAACCTTTCATTTTGGAGTTCTTAACTTTTTCAACTTAAGCATGAATCACAAGATTTTGATTTTCCTTAATTGGAATAAGGATGTCCTTTTACTAGAAAGGGACAACCAAGCTGTTTCAATCGTTTCGATTATTAGTTGGGGCTTGCTCAAAATATGTTCCTTATCTAATAACAAAGCAAATTGGTCGAGCCCTTTAAGTATAAGTAAGAATTTGTTTTCCATGCATGATATGGTGAAGGAAGTTAGATTGAAATCAAAAGAAGCTTTTTATCTCCTTGATAGCTGGAAGTTTTCTAATTTTCTAACCCTAAAAGAACAATCTCTATTGCTATTGATATTCAAGAGATTCTTTGCTAATTTGCTCACCAGCAATGCTTTGGGCCCAATCTTCTCTATGCATACATTTAAGAGAAGAGAGAAAACTTTAATAAATCTTTTTGAATTTCTATAAATAGAATCGAATTTCTATAAATAAATCTTTTTGGAACGATATTAGAATGATTGTTCATAGAGATATGGCAATGAGATTGCTATAAAGGAAGATTACTAACATTGATATCTTCATGAGTGGATTGATGAATCAATGTATTGAGAGCAGATGGAGCAGGATCATGAATGATCAAATCAGTGTTTGAAATCTCAATATAATTATTCTACCAAGAGTTCTTATTCAACTTCATTGATTGTCATTGGGGAGGGATCAAAAGTTGGGTGGGTAGATGTCTCTTTATCTGAGGGCTGAATAACGATATGGTTGTTCTGATGATCATCAATGGCTTTTATGAGAATCTGAGGCCTTGAGTTGGCCTTAGTTATTTAGGGCTTGCCCTATTATGTAAGGGTCTATGTGAAAGGCTTTCTGAACCTTTTTAGTTTTTTTCTTTTTCTTTTTTTCAATAGGTTGAAGAAGATGTCTACAACTTTCATTTTCGTGGCCTCGAAGCATGCAATGGGTACAAAACTTATGAATTCTTATGTAGATGATTTTCTCCCATTTTTCTCTTGCACCCATTCCTAGCCAGATCCAATTTGGCCAATGCTTTAAGATAAGAGGTTTAACTCCACATAGACGCGAGCATTATATTTGCACAATGGTCTAGCCACACCAACCCTATCATTGGGCAATCAAATCTTAGAACCCTACCTATCACCCCTGCAATAGATTTAAGGTAGTCTAGATTAAATAAATCAAGGGAAGGTTTAGGAGAGAGATAAATAAAATTAGTGCAATAGAAGATTCAAACCACGGTTCAAACCAAAGAGATAAGGAGAATTACAATAATAAGCCTTAATGACAAGAGATTCCCTAATCCAAGCTTGAATTAAATCTTCTTGTGATGAGAACCTCATAATAACATGTCTTGGATTGAGTAATTCAATATGAACTTTGTTGTTCACCATCTAGTGAGTGCGAACACGAGGTCTAAGTTCATCTACAGATGGATGGCCTAAGGATAACTTTCTATCAAGGACAAGCGTAATGGATCTACTGAACTATAAATCTCATCATAAGCAAAGCATACATCCAGCTTTCCTTGATGAAAGATTGAGCTTTTTAGGGCCCATGTTGTAAAGGTTGCAAACGAGAGTTTTTTTTTTCCATTATAGTTGTGAAAGACTTAGAAGTAGAAAGATCTAGTGGTTGGGATGTGGATCCTCCATTAAAGAAGGATTTGGCAGAAAGCAAAGTTGCCAAAAAAACCAATTATATTAGAAGAATCAAGTTGGAGGAGCATTCTACACATAAAAGCCACTCTGGCCCCTTTCCCTATACGAATGATTGACTGAATGATGAACACAGACGATTGGGAGAAAGGCTTATCTATTTGAAGGATGAACGAGTAGTGTGAACTTTGTGCTTTATTTCATCGAATTCAAAATCTCTCTATCAAGATAGAATGAATAAATGCACATTTCCTAGTATGATGTTTGTACATATTTTCTTTCTAGCTAAATGTTTTTTGTCTTACCCTACATACAATATGTTGGAAAAATGAGTAAGCAGCAGAATTTTAAAAATTTTAAATCAGACTAATTTCTAAAATGCAAGTTTGACATGCTATATACATAATTAATTAGATATTACTAACTTTTGTATGCCAAAGAGCTCCTGCAATCTGTGAAGAGAAGAACATTCTAGAAGAGCCTCAACCACCTGGCCTTTTTATCTATTCTCTATCCACGATTGGAGTGTGTATGGGCACATGTCGTACAGCTCTTCCCTGGTGACTCTCCTTCCAACCAATTGAGAAGACCTAAAGCTAAGGTTCGTGATTATGAATAATAGCCCTCAAGGAGTTTTAGAGTATCTAACACTAGAGTACTCATCCTTAACTTCTCAACTGATCTACTTAACTGAGAAAACTCACTTCCTATTTATAGGGGTTGGACCTAGGGTTAATCATTATCAGATAAGGCCTCAAAAATTTGAATCTAGATCAACTTATAATAAAATCGCATCAAAAATAGGTAATCATATTATCATTAGATCGACAGGCCAAACTTACTCCAACGGTAGGCCGAACTAAGAGATCGGCCTGCCAAACTTGTGATAATATAATCCTTGAGAAACTTTTATTTCCCACCCAAAATTCTTTAGATAGAGCCTCAGTTTTAATTCAAATAACCCAATAAAGAAGTTATGTGATTAAAACAATGATATTTGGATAATCTCAAGGAAAATAAATATTCCCAATAATTTAACAAGTTTACCTTGAATTAATTTACAAAATTAATTAAAGCAATAAACAAATATAAATTATCTGATCCTATCGAATTTCAACCAATCTAATAATTTAACATACATCACCAATTTATTGAAAAAGCACACTTTATCACTATAGGATTTATTATGAGCTAGCAAAGGGGACCTAATAGACCTATATAGTTCAAGCTCTGATAATTATAAAATATAATATCCTAGATACATATATTACAATTATTAACTCTAACGCTACTCCACTAAAAGCTTAGATCTGCACTTTCAAATGATATAAAATTATGAAGCTCCAAATTAGCTACGTGTCCATGACATATCATAATGTGTCATATCTCCATAAGATATTCATAATTGGCTTAAGCATAAATTCTATCTTACCCTCCCGATTATTTTTATCTTATGTTTCATTATCTCACCATTGGAAAACTTACCATCCAAGGACAGCATACCATTTGGTTACACCTATGTATCCATATGGTTGAACACTTCAGTTTTCCAATTACAAAATAACGTAAGAGAATATTATTGACTCCACCAATGGAGCTATGGATTCCATATCTATGAATAATAGGTCTATACTATCAAGAGTCATGTCTCCAACATACCAATATGCATACCATCACAAAGTTAAGATATTACCCTTTGACACATCAAAAGACCTAAGACAAGATAACAGGCCCATTAGTCATTTCAAGATTAAGATACAACACATATGATTATCTAAAGTGAATTGTTTTGCATAGATGGAATTATTAATCCAAATCAATTCCATTTTATGTCCCAATCCAATACATCATAGCCTATGACAATGTACCATTGTTTCTACTTGTAGAGTCCAACTCCGATGGCCAAGATAAGCTATCTCCTCTCAGGGATGTAGATAATATAACAATCTCAACATCAATAAAGCACCCAACTTTATTCCTCAATTATAGATCTTATGATTCAGACCATCACCTTTAGAATCATGTCTTTTGCATAATCTATCCATTATACGCCTGATTCTTAAAGTTTAGACTAACAGTCCCAGACTTTTGTTTACTTAACATACATTCAACAAATATGAATATAAAGAGGACAACATTTGATATATGAACAATAAATAAATTCTTTATTGTTAAAATGCCTCCAAAAACATATTACAACATTTTACTCCTTAGAGTATACAAGTCTAACAATCTCCCATTTGCACTAAGTGAGTAAGTATGACATATCATGCATCCCCATGGCTTCCACATCCCTTTCAAAGACCCTTGCAATTAATGTCTTCGTGAATGGATTAGCTAAATTGTCCTTAGATGTGATTTTGCATATAGCAACATGCTTGCCCTCAACGAAGTCCTTTATCACATGATACTTCTAATGAATATGCTTACTCTTCTTGTGAAATCTTGGTTCGTTAACATTAGCTATCAATGCAATGTTATCACAATACAGCGATACTACCTTATCCATGTGAGCAACTACCTCAAGATCGCTAAGGAACTTGCAGAGCCACGTTCTTCTTTCGAAGCATCACTAACTGCCACATACTCGACTTCCATTACTGAATCTGAAGTGTAATCTTACTTCATACTTCTTCAAACAATGGCACTGCTGCCTAGAGTAACACAAAATCAGAAGTCGATCTCCTCGAACTTAGACAGCATTGGAAATAAAAATCAGTATATCCTAAGGTGTTAAATCCTCACCCAAATATACAAGCATATACTCTTAAGTCCTTCTTAGGAACTTGAAAATATGCTTGATTGCAACCTAATGGTTTGGTCCTGGATGCAACTGAAACCGACTTACTATCCTGACCACATAATAAATATCTGGTCATGTGCAAAGTGTATCATACATGAGATTATCCACTGTCGAAGCATAAGGCTCTATCTTTAAGTATTCTCTTTCTTCATCGGACTTCGGCGAGTCTTTCTTAGAAAAAGCAATTCTAGATATAGATGGTTGCCCACCTTTCTTGGAATCTTGCATTGCAAACCTTTTGAGAATTTTATCTATGTAAGCCTCTTGAGAAAAAGCTATCATTCTATTCTTCCTATCTTGAAAGATCTGGATACTGAGAATAAAATTAGTTTCACCCAAGTCTTTTATGTCAAACTGCTTAGTGAACCATAATTTGACCGATGACAACGCCCTAATGTTGCCAATTAGCAGATTGCAATCTATATAAAGCAGTAGAAAAACCACCTTCCCATCTTTAGTGTGTTTGTAAACACATGGTTCGTCCATATTTTGTTCAAACCCATAAGTCTAGATCACATGATCAAATCTTATGTTCCACGAACGGGAAGCCTGCTTAAGCCTATATGATCAAATCTTACCCTCTTGACCTTTAGCTTTGAACCCATTTGGTTGTACCATATATATGGACTGATCAAGATAACCATTTACAAAGGTCGTCTTGACATCCATCTACCAAATCTTGTAGCCAAGAGCGACAGCTATAGATAAGAGAATATGGATGGACTTGAGCATGGCTATAGGCGAAAAGGTTTACTCATAATTGATTCCTTCCTTTTGCGAGTATCCCTTGGCTACTAGTCTAGCCCTATAGGTTTCGACTTTTCGATCTGCTCCTCCTTTTCTCTTATAGATCCACTTACACCTTATGGGTTTTACCCCTTTGGGAAGATCCACAAGTTCATAGACCTGATTAGTCTCCTATACTTTATCTCAATGTTCATGGCTTTTGTCCAAAGTTTCAAATCAACATCCTCCATAGCTTCTTCATAAGTATACGGATCCCTATCATGTTCATTTGATTCAGCCAAAAAGGCCTCACCAATGAATATATTCCTCTCGAGTTGACGCCCGGTCCTCCCACTATGCTAAAGCTTTTTAGGTTGCTGTTTAGTTGGTTTTTCTACATTGATTGGATTAGTTTCTACCAGAACCCTAAGAGTGCTCGAATCACTCATCAACTTCTCGAGTACCGCTTTACTTCGAGGCTTAAAGTGGTTCATAGAACTTTCCTTAAGGAATGTTGCATTCATTGAAACCACGGCTTTATTTTCTTTTAGGTTATAGAAATAACCCTTTTAGTCCTTTTTGGATAGCCTATAAACAAGCAAACTTCTGAATGTGCTTCGCTTCCTTATATAGGACATAAGCTATACATCTCCACATGAGAATATGGTTTAAAGATGTCTTCCTACTTATCCACAACTCGTAAGGAGTTTTAGGAACCGATTTTGAAGGCACATTGTTCCAAAGATAACATACGGTTTGTAGTGAATATCCTTAAAAGGATAAAGGTAATGTCGAATAACTCATCATGGACCTGACCATGTCCAATAAAGTCCTATTTCTTCTCTCAGCTATGCCATTCTTCCATGTAGTGCCCTATGCAGTTAAATGGGATAAAATCTCATTCTTTAATAATTGTTCCAAGAACTCATCGGAGAGGTATTCATACCTTGATCGGATCGAAGTGCCTTTATGAGTTTACCAAACTGGTTTTCTGCTTTAGCACAAAACTCCTTGAATTGTCAAAAGTTTTGCTTTTATGATGCATTAGGTAGACATATCCATATCTTGAGTAATCATCAATAAGAGTGGCGAACTACTCATACCCTCCTCGTGCCTTGATGTTCATGTGACCACAAACATCACCATGCACAAGTTCTAGAACCCCTTTGGCCTTATTGCCCTTAGACCCAAATGGTCTTCTTGTCATTTTGCCTTCTAAACATGATTCACATTGTGGTATAGATTCTACCTTAAAGTGACTTAAAGGTCTATCCCTTACCAACCTTTAAATCTTACTCAGACTAATATGACCTAATCGTAAATGCCAAATATAAGTCTTATTACAGTGTGAAATTTTAAGTCTTTTTGAGTTATTATCATTAACCATAGTGTTAACTAGTATGTCCATCTTAGGTTTAATAAAATATAGATTATTTTACATCCATCCATCACAGATAAAAGATTTGTTTCTACAAATCACCACTTTATTATTAAAAGAAACTAAATAAGAATCTTTAAATAAACAAACTACATATATCAAATTCCTTTTAAGTCTAAGAACATAAAAATAATCTTTCAAAACTAAAATCCTATAATTATAAAAATAAAGAGGGATGTCTCCCATTGCTTCAACCAACACAAAGGATCCATTGCCTATCCTCAAAGTGAAGTCCTCATGTAGCAGACTTTTTGTTTCTTTGAACCTTTGTAGAGAAACACAAACATGATTAGTTGCTCCAAAATCTATGATCCAAGTGTCACCTGATTTCCTTAACTAAACAAGTTTCAATAACCAGAAGATCACACTTACCTCCTCAAAAAAGGAAGCCCTTACAATTCTTCTTTTTGTGCCCAACCTTCTCATAGTAAAAACACTTTAGCTTCTTTGGGTTCTTCTTTTTCTTCTTCTATTCTTGCCATTTGTTGGAATAGAAGATTTTCTATTCTTACCCCTCTGCTTTTTTCCATTCCTAGTGTTAGGATTAGAACCAGAGGCAGCTGCCAAGTTGGCCTTGCTACCCACAAGAGTTTTCCTAATCAGATTTTGGAACTTCTATAACTACTTCATCAACTCAGTCAAGGTCACATCCTATCTATTGCTCAAATTATATAAAGCTCTAAATGGGATGAACTCCTTAGATAGAGTCTCAAAAACCATAGTCATTTTGATTTGGCATCGTTATTAGCTCCATAGGTTTGAGCCTCAACAAGGTAACTCATGACCAACATCAAATGCTCCTTTATAGGAGTCCCCAGTTTTTGTTTGTAGTTTAGAAGTTTTCGAAGAGCTCCTTACTGTTTTGTTAGAGATTGGCCTCCAAACATATCTTCAAAATTATCCAAGATCTACTTCGCTGTCTCATAATCTTTACGTTGAGCCAGCAGCACGTTATTCATGCTAGCCATAACATAACAGCAGGCTTGATCAGTAGCATCTTTCCAGCGATCATAAGCTTGGATTTGCTCATTAGTGGATTCACCAGTGGGTTCAGGAGGATCGGTGCTGTCAGATATCAATGATTAGAATCCTTTTCTAATCATTGTAATACTTGCCAGTTAATTGGTTTTTATCAAATATCAAAGACGAAGCATTTTTAGACATTTTAATCTACAATAAAGATTCATATACCAAATATTAGCAAACATTCCATATCAATTTAGTAAGATAACACAAATAAGTAGATATACAATTGTGTTTATGTGTCAAAACTTTGAAAAAATCACAACCTCACAATGATAATTCCCAACTCAAAATCCAATAAGCTGCCTAAGGGAGACTTGCCAAATTCAATTAGGAACATGGATCCCCTCCGATTAATATATGCCATCCAAGACTTGTCTGATCTAGCATATATTAATAATCATTTTCTTTGGCCATTAATTTCATTAATAGAGCTCCTGGGAGAGGTTAATGATTAAATTAATCTTGAGTGTATAACGATCGCTTAAACTATTTTATCCATGATTTATAATCACCACCTAGGGGTATACAATGATAAATCATGCTAAAATAAATTATGCCTTTAGAGATCTAACCCAGTACATGATGAAATCCTTTCTTAGGGGTTAGAACCGTCATGTGCTACCTATGAATGAACGATCGAGGCCATAGGTCCTCTCTTCGAAAACCTTGCCCCACTCAATATTTTAAAAGTTAGGGTTTTATGTTAACATGTATGAATAATTTTTAATGAGTAGCACTCCCTATTTTACATGGCATGTTATCAACATATATGCTGAATCATATTATAATGTAGACAAACAAAGCAACATGCAAAACCACAAGAAAAATAATAAATAAATAGCCACAATTTCATGGTTCCATCCTAGAGAAAAGAATATGAATATTGCAAAAGATCAATCGAAACATATTATCGATTCTTCATCTTGTTTCTTCATGTTGTATCCTTCTTCATGTTATATCCATCTTCTATTTTTCAATCCCTTATAAATCAAAATGTTTATTTTTTTGGTCATCGTAAAATTTTACGTTTCTTAGAATTGTCTCAAAAATAAATTCAAAAACTGCACTGAAAAAAGGCACTTTTTTTGAAAAATGTTTTGCCCTCTGTCGGCCTGCCGAACTAGATGTTCGGCCTACCGGTCTGACCATTGGCCTGCTGAACTTAAGGGTTTGGCCTACTGACAAAGCTAAACTTGTATTCTACCCTGTTGCCAGCTTGTTGAACTAGAAGTTTGGCTTGCCAGTCTACGACCATCGGCCTACCGACCTGAAGGGTTTGGCATGCCAATTGAGCTGAACTTAGCATTTTTTCATAAAGTAGTTTTTAAGTAGTTTTTCAAGCTTATTTTCAACAATTGATAAAAATTTAGAAACATAGAAAATAATGGTACTCCGATCATCCCTATCTTCTAGATCCTTTTTCAATTCAAATGATTATTTAATTATAAAATTTTACAAATTTAAAATTAAAATAATGATTCCTAGATGACGATGGTAGACCCCTATCTAATTACTTGAAAAATCTAGATACACATTCTAACATTTGAGGAATCATAACCAGCACAAATTAATTAATTAATAAATAATTAAATAGAAATTTAATGAACCATAATTAATTAATAAACATTCATCATATAATCTCCTAAAAGATTAAATTCAAGCATAGGAGAGAATAAGATCAGATAATTCATGTATATAGTATGATCACAAACCCAAAAATCAATGTAAATAGTAGGCTCTGATACCAATTGTTAGAAAACAAATATACAATAGAATTTTAAGTTAGAGTATTTTTCAAAACACAAGTTTGACATGCTAAATACATAAATGAATGACAGATTTTACTAACCTTTTTTGCATACAAAAGTGGGCTCAAATACATGTAGAGAAGAATGTTCTAGAAGAGCTTCAACCAACTAGTTTTCTTTGTTATTCTTTATCCACGATTGAAATATGGGTGGTCACATGTCCTACAGCTCTTCTTCTAGTGACTCTCCTTCCAACCACTTGAGGAGACCTAGAACTAAGGTTCTTGATATTGAACAATAGTTTTTAGAGAGTTTTAGAGTTTCTCAAACTTGAGAACTTACTCTATGCTTCTCAAATGATTTAAATAACTGAGAAAACTTATCCCCTATTTATAATGGTTGAATTTGGGGTTAAATCTTATTAAATTAGGCCACAAAATTTGAGTCTGGATCAATTTTTGATGAAAAACTAGTTTAATATGCTTGTACAGATTATCGCATGATCGGCCGGCCAATCTCTACCAAACTTACTCGATTGGTAGGCCGAAGTTTTCCTTCAGCCTGCCAAACTTACAACAATCTTGATCTACAAGAATATCTTATTTTCCACCCGAGATTCTTAAATAAAGCCTCGCTTTAATTCAAATGACCCAATAGAGGAGTAATCGGATAAAAATAGTCATATCCATATAATCCCATAATATTATCCAAATAATTCAACATGTTTATCAACTCAACACTACTCCACTAAAAGCTTAGAGCTACACTCTCGAACCATATAAAATTACAAAGCTTCAATATGTTGCCCTAAGGAGTAAAAATGTAATGAGTTTTTGAAGACATTTTTATCAATAAAGAATTCATTTATTATTCATATACCAAATCTTGTCCTCTTTACGTTCATATTTGTTGAATGTATGATAAGCAAACAATAGTCTGAGACTGTCGGTCTAAACCTTTAAGAATTGGACATATGATGGACAGATTATGCAGAAGACACGATTCTTAAGGTGACGGTCTAAATCATAAGATCCGCAATCGAGGAATAAAGTTGGGCGCTTTATTCATGTAAAGATTGTTATGTTGTCTATATCCCTATTGGGAGATGGTTTGTCTTGACCATCGGAGGTGGACTCCGTGAATAGAAACATTGGCACGTTGTCATAGGTGACGATGTGTTGGATCGGGACATAAAGTGAATTGTTTTGGATTAATAATTCTGTCTTGACAAATCGATTTACTTTAGACAATCATTTGTATTGCATCTTAATCCTGAGATGAATAGTGGGCCCGTTGTCTTGACTTGTGTCTTTTGATGTG
>CAMOHE010028185.1:3233-17423 GCA_946598075.1 Artocarpus hirsutus | reverse complement strand
GAAACCAAAGCATGGGGGCAAAGTTATCTTTTGCACCAAATGTAGAGAGAGAAAGAGAAAGAGGGTCAAGAGAGAGAGAGGCTGAAAGAGGAGGTAACAAAAATTGGAAAAGGTTGCAAAAAAAAAAAGAAGAAAGCAGAAACTGGGGGCGGCTAAAAGGGTGATTGAGGGGGTTGGAAATTTTCATATATTGGCCCTTTGGTGAAGCCTGGAGCCACCTTGGTTTCTGTTAGCGCTCATGTTCTCTCTCTCTCTCCTTATCCCTATACTATGTGTATGAACTATAGGACAAAATGATTGCCAAAAGAAGATCAATGAGGTCCATTTATTTTCCTTTATTTTTATCTTCTTTTTTTTTTTTATTAGTGGTTAGATACAATATAGTCAGACAAATCTAGTTTTCTAAACTTGTGATGTGACTGTGATGAAAAAAAAAAATGTTGACTGTTATGGATTTTTTTTTTTTTTTTTTCCCGTTAGGATGGTGCAAAATATAGAACGTGGCACACACGAGCCACACTTTTGCACTTGTGGCTTGAGATTTTCTGGTCTCATAAGGAACTCTCCTGGTTCACCATAACTGCCCACGTGGTTGCTTGTGTCTCTTAACTTCTAGATTACACGCTAGTGCGGAAATTAAAACCGTAAAAAAAAGAAGAAAGGAAATTGGAGTTAGTTCATATAAGCAACAATATTGGGATCTCAGTAGAGCCCATCGATGTAAATGCTAGGAAAGCTCGTAACTAGGACAGGAATATCTGGTTTCAAAAGCTCCCTTTGCTTTTTACCAAGCCAAAATTTAAAAATTATAAATTAAAAAAATCTAAAAAGTGTTTGACAAACTCAGTTTTAATTTATCAATTTTAACTCAAACAGCATAAAATTCTCACATGCTACAGTACAAAGCAAAAATATATTATATAATATCAAGTTTTCACATGCTATAATACTTTCAGTTTTAACTTTCAATTTCAACTCATTTTTCAAACAAAGATTCATGAGAAATCAATGCACCTGAGTTGATTTTAAGCCCATCTTTTTTGCTTTTCTTTAAGAGCGTGTTTGTCAAAGTTATTTAGAACCATTTTTTCGTTAGTAAATAGTGTAAAGCTCTCATATTTTATAAAAAGAGATAAAAAGTTAATATAGTATATATAAAACTCTCATTTGAATTAAAAAGTTATTCTAATCAACTTTGTTAAACGTCCTAGAACCTTCGCTCTAAAAAGTGGATTTTACGCCCATTGAGTTAGTACGAGGCGTTTGCGGTTTTCATTTGGATTCCTGAGAAATCAATGCACTTGGAATCCCATTATTTAAAAGCACATTTATAATTTTCTCTTGTTAGGGGCAGAAAACTACAAATCATTGAACATTGAATTGTGTGTGTGTATATATATATCATTGTTTCATGAACCAACTAATTTAAGACAAAAGAATCCAGCATATTCTTTTCTCACTAGAAAATCCCACAACAAGGTTTTTGATCTTTCGGTCCGCGAAAATCTAACCATGGATGATTCTGTTAAAGATGAAGTTAAAAATTCGAATTTTAAAAGGAATATATAGGCTGAAACTGGGATGGTTCCTATCAACTAAGTGTAATGATGATGTATATACACTCAGAAAGTGTATATATGTGTTTGTGTGATGTATACACATGATGGCACTTTTCTGACCAAAAAGTAAATTATAATGTGGCCTTGCGTAGTAAAGGAGGTTTTGCTAGGGTTCCCCATGACATAACATAATCTAGTACTTCATGGTGACCTTTGAAATAAATAGGTTGTGATGATATAAAGGAAAAGTTCATGACAAATATTTGGCTTTTCCTTTCACTTATTCAGAAGTAAGCTGAAAAGGCTCTCATTTCTCCCTTTGTTTTTGGGATAGATAATAATCGTTTCAATAGTTGACTAACCTCAAAAGTTATATACACTCGGAACAAAAAAGGGAACAAGATATACCCAGATATTTTCCATAAACATTTTAAGGGGAAAACAAAAAAAAACTACTCTCAGTCTAGTATTCGTTTTGTGCAGAATATATATAACTCGGAACAAAAAAGGGAACAACATATCCACACACATGTACGCAAATATTTTTCAAAAACATTTTAGGGGGAAAAAACTCCTATCAATCTAGTATTCGTTTTGTGCAGAATATATAAATTCAATTTAGGTCTATATTCTAGTTTTTAAATTTTTGGTTTCTCATTATCTCATAATTTTAAAATTGTTAGGCTAATAGCATTGGGCTTACAAAAGATTCGATAGATTAGAGATGTTTCAAGTTTAAGTCATTGTAAAAAGAAGTATTTATATAAAGTGTCTTTTTTAAGCTTACTGAGTTTAAAATTTGCTACTTCTAATCAATATTACAATATTATCTATTTTTAAAATTCTGGTGATTTAGAATACTCATTATACCCTAGTGTATAATTTTAGACACTTTTTTATTTTTATTTTTATTTTTGAGCATTGTTATACGTTTCCATATTTGTAGTAGTATGGTTTATCATGTTGACTTCATGCAATAAATCATACCTGAATTATATGTGAATTAATATCAACAGTTTGTCAATTTTCCTAAATTTCACACATTTATTAACGTTATTGCTGCCAATTACGCCCTAATATATATTTAGGGCTCATTGTTTGTTTGGAATTGTTCATATTTTAGTTTATTGTTTATTTTGTGCAATTAGTTTCCCACATATTATATATCATTTACATACTTTTTATTTAGTTTGGCTATTTTGCTCTCTTTTCCATCAATTTTAGATTAACTAAGTCATTATCATGATGGGAAGTATTTAGTGTTTTATATTGAATATGATTTGACAGACTAAATATATGCTTCATATACTTTTTTTTATAGTGACTTCTTCTTTACACTAATGATGCTATGAAATTATTCTAAATTATAATTTATTTGCTTCGCTTCTTTATTATAATTTATATATTTATTTTGATAGTGAAAACTTTTTGTCAGATTTTAGAACTTGTTATTTTCTTGCAATGGAGGTTGGGATCATTCTTTTACTTAATTTTTATATTATTTTTATTCATTCTAATAATGACATCTTCTTTACAACAATAAAATATCAACTTATAAATAATTGCATATATTTTCATAATGAATACTTCTTTACAACAATGAACTTATTAAAAACTAATTTTGGGAACGCGGTGGGTCTTTTTTTTAGGGTTTTGGGGATGAGTCCTTTTTTCCCTTTTCTTTATTCCGTTTTCTTTTCTAATTTCATAATTAATGTAAAATATATCATACTAATTATGCATTTGACTTTCATGTTTTTAAAAAGAAACAATTATAATTCCTTATTTTGCAATTATTCGTTTTTTATGTTTTCTTATGAGCATTTATTATCATTTTAATTTGCTTCATTATTTATGGTTATAATATTCTTTATAAGCATCATTGTAAACAGTTTTATAATTAAATGACTTTGTGGACAATTTTAGGTTCAAAGTGCTATAATAAGACACTTATATAAATAACCCTATTTCAAACGTTTGAGATTATTTTCATACTACCTTCTCAATTTTCATTAGTAGTTAGTAGAGTTGAGTTAACACTCTTTGTCTCTTGACGAAAGTAATACATACATTTCTCAACGTATGACAAGCCTTTTAATTATGCACAAACTTGGGATAAGTATATGGCTGATTGTCCCTCTGAGACTGCTAAAAAAAACGAAGGGTTCATTTGCATTTGTTTTTAGAAGAATTTTCGTGTTTTTCAAGGTAACTCTTTCGAATACATCTGCTTAATTAATAGCGTTTGTTTCGAATAGTACATTTTCTAAAATGGCTCATATAGTTTGGAAATTTTTCGTAAGAAAAAGAAAGACGCCTGAAAGTTCTTTTCCGTTTTATGCTTTCATTTTCTAGGGCTTACCGGCATTTTTATATTTAATAATTACTAATAAATCACTCATATAAATTGTTTAATAACTTAATAAATATTGAAACAATTAATACTTAGTAATTAATTAAATAAATGGATAGAGATTGAATAATATATTATATTCATTATTAAGTATACAGAATAACTACTAATATACTAATTTTTTAATATATTAGTTATTTTTATGTTATTTTAGAATTATTAATTATTTCACACACTCAACATATATTTTTAGAAGCATAACTAAACATAGGTTTGTTCTTTGTCCTATAGTTAAAGCAATATATAAGCAAAACAACTAATCATAGTTTTAGAAATAATCCCAACACCATTTACAAAAAATTCTTATTTTATGTTTATATCTAAAACAAAACTATTTGATAAACTCACAAATAGACCCTAATTAACTTTATCATTGCTCGATCTTTTCTCAGATAATGGGTTCACTTTTGAAGTCTAGTTATTCGCTCATATTATTTTTATATGTTAATGGTGCTCGATTTTTTTTGTTTTAAATAAAAGTGGTACATATAAAAACCTAATTTTACAAAGAGAATTCATGCGTGTAAAAAAAAAAATTGTACCACACCACTCATATTATATGTTTAAGTTGTGTGGTCTTTATAAACGGGTTAATAGTTTTAGAGGTCCCTGAACTTTTAACATTGTGAAATTTTAGTCCTTGAATTAATTTAATAGACTAAAATAATTCTTGAACTTCTAACATTGTGACAATTTAGTCCTTCAATTAATTTAATAGGCTAAAATAATGATGGTCGAAGTAATGGTACTGTGATAGCACGATGCCACAATGTGGCTAATCAGGTGAGGTAACTGGTGGGGCAGCTATGGGATGGTTTTTTTGCGAAGAGGATGTAGCGAGGAGGGGATATGAGGTTAGTGTTGTGAAGAGGAGTGCCACAAAGTGAAGGCCACTGTGATATTTTCCATTCAAATTTTAAAGGTAACCAATAATTAGGACTGGTTTTCCTATTAAAAATTAATTCATAGGTATTTAGCCTATTCAATTAAATTAAAAACCAAATTGTTACAAATGTTAAAAGTTTAGGGACTATTCAAGCATATGAAATTAATTGACGGACCAAAATATTACAAGATTAAAAGTTCATGGACATCTAGAGATATTAATATTTTATAAAAAGTACATTTCAAAAGATGATTGTCCCCTTTAAAAGATAATTTGGTCATGTATTGTAATTTCTAATGTTTTTTTATCATGAATATCTTCGAGGGGAAATTTTCATAAGTGTCATCTTTTAAGATTTACTTTTTATAAAATGCCATAAATGTTTATTTATGACATAACCTTATATATAATATGAATAATAGTATGTCACAATTTTTTCTAAGTATAAATAAATAAACACTTTAAAAAATTGGGCATAATATGAAATTTTCTCATCTTCAACCACGCTACTTAGTAGTTGGCCCAAATAAACCAAATTTGCCTGGGCGTCGATTAAAGCTAAACTCTGGGCCCACAGAGGAAAGGAAAAGCCCATCATAAATGATGCTCAAAGAGCTTGGGAGAAACAATTTTTAAGTACGGTTTTGACAGGCAAACAAGTCATTGAAAGTTTACCAGTAAAGAGAAAAGAGACATATTAAGAAGTTAAATTTTCTTACCATATATCAAATTATTATTTTCTTTTTTGGTTTTCTGAGATTGAACGATTACACCATGATGAAACCCTTTCGTTTCGGCGAAATGAAACAACAATGTGCCAAGGGAATGCACTCAGTTCCAATATCAAAAACATCTACAGCACATCACAAATCAATGGGAAAGCAAGGAGAAGAGGATCATGAGAATAAGAGCAAGAAAACGACTGAGACTCCGAGCAAGAAGAAGGAAGTCATCATCACCGTCTACGTCGAATCGCCGTCGCCTCCGCTGCCTCCGATTCATGTCCGCCAAAAGAGTAGTACTCGCGATACTTCCGAGAAATCAAAGCCATTTTCCAAAAGTACTGGAGGCTATGATCGCCGTGCTCAGCTTTTGGCCTATGCCAAAGAGCTGAGAAATGGTGATGGCAAACAGCCGCAATGGCCCCAAAACATTTCCAAGCCTAAGCACAAGGTTAGAGTGGATTTTTGTTTGTGTGGATTATTTTGTATCATGTAGTGCATATACGAGACAATTTTGTATCTGCGTATATAAATATGCATGGATTGAAAGTGAAATTCTTGTTAAGCAGACGGGTGGGAAGAGTCCAAATACTTCAGTGAGAAACCAAGGCAACACAAGAAACCGGAAGAGATATCGGCGATTAGTGCCGGAAGTGGACGTATCATGCAACCCAAAATCCATTACTGGCAGGAAGAAGAAGAAGAAGAAGAAGAAGAAAGGCAATAGAGTCGGTGATTCTAGCTTTGTTGTAAGAATGGGTTACCTTTTTTCAATTTTTTCCAGATCGCTTCTACCTTTTCTTTATTGTTATGCCGTTTGGTTTTGATAATGTGTTCATACTTCATTGGTCCTTTTTCTTTCTTTTTTTTTTTTTCAGGGAAGATTAAGAGGGATTCTAAGAGGATTCTGCAGAGATTGATAAGAGAACTGCTCTAGGAAAATGAAAAATGTTGATGGGAATAGTAGTTTGATAATGTACTCGTGTTCAAACACGCAGTGATTTTACAAAGAAGTTTGCTTTTGGAATAAGAAGCAGATCTACTAGACCGGGTCTTATGATTTCGGCCCTCTTTATGCTCGAGTTTGTTACAGTGTAGGTGTGTATATGAGTTTGTGTCCATACATACCTATTTTTATTTATAACGATATGAACGTGTTATTTTTTGTTAAAATGTCCTGTTTATCCAAAAAAAAAAAAACAAAAACAGAGGTTAAACAAAGTTAACAGAAATATAACCCAAAATACTGGTAACTAATAAGCCAGCATTATGGGACATAAGAACATCAAACCTGAGAAATTCTAATATCCCACGCGCACATACATAATGGTTAAAAATCTACTGCACCTCATCCACGCCGTTAAATTAATAGGAAAAGGTTCTTCCACACAAACAATCGCACAAAAGAAGAGAAGACCAAAAAAAAATCCCCACATGGCAAGTTCATAGAATCATAAGAAATCAATCAAAGATACATTTATCCTTCACATATTAACGTGGGCACATCACATCAAAGATACACCTCTTTCACTTTGAAACAAACTGCTAGATAATTGTGGGGAAAAGATAAAATAAAATAAAATAAAATGAATGTACATGCATGAAATTGACGAAATCAAATACATTTTCTAAATGCCATAGGTTCCATAAAAAAGGAACTTCAAGAAATGGTCCTAAACATGACTTGCACTCCTTCAAGAAAACTAGGCTGACACAAGAATTCAAGAAAGGCAACCTGGAAGCAATGCAAAATAGAAGAGTTAGACAATAACTTCTCCAACTAGATCTAACATAAGTTCTGTTGAATGAATCATCAACAAAATACAAAAACAACTTTGAAATGTTTTAAAAATGATTCTTCCTGTTCAATGACCACCAAGTAGTCAGTATAACTAAACGAGAACCAGTCCATCGACCTGCCAAGATATAGCCTATTAAAACCCCCAAAACTAAAATCCTAATCAAAGGATAATGACCCTTTTAAATTGCTTTTCCTACAAACTAAAATTAGTTATCCATCACCAATTTTATAGGAGCTGAAGCAGAAGAATCAACCTTCAATTAAAATTGGTTATCATAATTCACAAATTAATGATTGTCATTTCCTCTACGTCTTCGACGTCTCCTTGAGACTAGGATTCTTGCTCGGTGGAAACCACGTCCAGAAGCACGAGCATAACCAGGAAATGTGGTGCGATGCACCTCAAAATCATCCTCCTCAGCAGAGCCAAACTCCCTGCGAGATCTATCGCGTGAGATAAAACTGGCATTCCGTCCTAAATTGAATGACCCTAAACGAAAATCTTCAAAGTAATCGTCAAAATCAGACTCATGATCACTGTAAAAGCCACTTTGGTTAGGCTCTAGCACATAATCACCAAGAACCACTGCCCCTGGAGTCGATGATATGATTGTGCTGATGACATCACTTCGTTCTCTCTCGCACTCAAGCCTCTTCCATTTCTCTTCAAGTACAGGATCCACTGCTCGAGGTCGGGCCAAAGGATGTTTCGCCTTAACATGCCTCCTGAGCTCTTGATAATTTCCAACAAACGTGCACTTATCCTGCATACATGTTCTCTTCTTGGCATTAAGATATTTCCGTGCTGGTTCCACAACTGTCCAACCTTTGACCTGGCCCCGACAAAGTGGGCATAAAAGCTCTGGTACTTCAATATTTTCATTTGTCTGCCCTAAAACTGAACTGGAACCTAAATCACCCATTGACCCACTTGGTTGTTGTGAGCTTTGAGTACAACCTCCTACCTTCGTGTAGGCTTTCTTGTATTGTTCAAGACAGTTGGAATAGCGATGACTAGTAGCGCACATATAAGGGCGACAACCCTTATTATAAGATGAACAAAGGAGGAGTACAGCATTGTGAGGAAACTCCATACAAACTGAACAAGTAGCATCTTGCCAATCTTTCTTTTCTGATGCTTTGTCACATTTCTTCTTTGGATGGACATGTTTGCCAACTTTCCAAGAACTAGATGGAAATAAGTATCGAGTAACCCTGGAACATTTGGAGTCAGACTTCCGTTGTAACTTGTTAACTTTGGCCATCTACAGAAACAGAGCGGGGGAGGGAGCAAGACACAGAAAAACATAGAGACATCAGACCAGTTTAACTTGATACGATTTGATAGCATGTGATCAAACATACATAGATTTCTATAACTACTTGCTAGGCTCAGCACAAATGCGTACACGACTACAACAGGACAATTTCTCTTTTGGCTGTGACCCCATGAAATAAAGCTATGTCATTTTTCATATGAACAAGTTCGCAGAAATTTAAATCACTAAGCTTTTGCAAAAAGGAATCAAAAATTAAATTATAAAAATATAATCAGGAACAATTGAAGGCTTTTCCACTTCCTAGGATAGTAACTCCTAAACGCACCATATCATCCCTATAGTGGTATCTCCACGTTTCTTTCACATACATCTATACAACTTTGTGCATTCATCACGGCTAATAAAACAACAGTCAAGTACCCACCGTTCTGGCTCCTTACACTGGCTTGCTATTTTAATATATTGTTTGATCTCTATAAAATACAATTTTTCTTCTTTTTTTTTTTTGGACATAACTATAGTATAAATTACAGTTTTTGTAACAATATGCAAAGTGAACCAAGTCCAGCATTGGCAAATAGCAAATCATAAGTGAAAACAGATACAGCAAGTGTTGTATAACACAATAATGAGTAAAGTTAAAGGTCAAGAAATTTTATATTACCTTCTATCCTCTAACACATAACAGCATACGAAAAGAAAATGCAACATGATTCAATAAATATTTCTTGTAGTGATATATGTTATGTTTCAAAACATTTTATTTTAAACAAAAAAGTTGCGTACATTCTCCTAATTGAGAGCAAAATATTCTTTCCCCCTCTTTTTTTTTTTTTTTTTTGGTTAAAGACAGGGGTAATTGAAATTTGAGGTAAATGAGCTACGCTCAATTCCATCATAGCACAATATGAACAAGTAAACGGGTTTTATAGCAGTCACTATGAATACAATTAAACTGGACTAAATGAAAAATAATAGAAAAAAGAAGTATAATTATTGTGTTTTTGAAATCTTTGGTAGCTTTATGTTTCTTTTATTTATTTCCTCTGTTTTCATATTGCTCTTTGAGAACTCCTTGTCCTCTCTCCTTTGACATTGATGTCATCATCAATAAAAGAAAGTTTTATTAAAAAAATTTAAAAAGAAAAGAAAATAAGAGAGAGAGAGAGAGAGAGAGAGAGAGAGAGAGAGGAAAAAGAGAGAGAAAAAAAAGATCCAGTACAACATCATGCGCTATGAAAACAAATAACTGTAAGTAAAGGGGCAAATGACAAGTTACACAACACCTACGTTCACACTTCACAGCATTAGCATATATGGATATAATAAAAGAGTCATAAAATATCTAATCTAGGAGCAGAACGCAATAAATTATCAACTAAAAATAGGTAATTTAGTTAATCGGCACGAATTATACAAATTTTCCAAAGGCAGGCCTAAACAAAATAATAACTTCCTAATCTGCAAATGTAAGGGCATATAAATTGGAGCATAACAAATCACAGAACTCACAAAGGAGTATACTTTTGTTCTTACAGGTTATGTTCTTCCCCTGATAATGTTCTAATAACTCAAACATGCCAAAGGCATCACCGCAGCTAGAGATAGAAAGAGAGAGAGTACCGAATAGGGACTAAAGGTAGTAAAAAGCTTCTCCAAGGTCGCTGTAACTTTTAAGGTGGAAATATTCTGGCAATGGCTTGTCTAAAACTGACAAAAAAAAAAGGGTCAAAACCCAGAAAAATTTATATCAGTACAAAACTAAACATTCGTTCCCAAAACAAGGACCTCCTTAAATGTAGACCCTTGCGTCCAATTCCCCTCTATCGAACAAATAAAACAATAAATAAACACGCGTAATACTATATCTTGCTAACAACAATCAAAAGCAAAATAAACATAAAGATGCTAAAAATATACGCTGAAAGTAAAAGCAACATACACTGAAACGCAACAACAAAAATTTGTGATTCCAGAAGGTGGTATAGAAAAATTGTACGGACGATAACCTTTAAGGGAAGTATGGACAATAAGATATTGAAGAAACAGAAATGCGGCAACTTTTTTTATTTCATTTTTAAGGAAGCGAATGCAATGTCAGATGAACGAAACAACCAAGATATTATAGATCGCGTCCCGAGATGAACAAATATTCTGTTAACTCTAAAAAGAGGTTGAGTTGAAAAAATATTCATATGGAAACCCTAAAACGAATCGCAAAGATTTCATCACCACCCGCGAAACTCGTACTGTGATAGAAACAAGAAATTCGGAAACCAAAAATGAGGGATCGGAAATGGACGCGGGAGTGACCGAATCGGCGCACACCGCGAAAGCCCTAGAAATTGGTAAATCTCAGAGGAGAGAGAAACAAAAAGGAGAGAGAGAGAGATCGGAGGAAAAGGGGTGTACCTGGAAATGTCAGCCAGAGATATCTGGAGAGGCCAGATGATAAGAGAGAGAGGGTGGTGATGGTGAAAATGGAAGAGAGAGAAGTGGCGGAGGACCGGGAGAGAGAGAGAGAGAGAGAAGGCGATGGTAAGGAGTCTCAGGTTCTCTTACCCCCGGAGGTTGCGACTGCAGCGTTTTTGGGGGATTGCGTGCGCTGCTAAAGTGATTCTGATCGGATTAAATTAATCCTTATTTATATTATTATTTTTTTTTTAAAGAGAAAATAATAGAGTTTATTTATTTATTATTATTATTATTTGATATGTGAAAATATGGGATTGGATGGATATTCGATGTGTTACTTGTGCGCTACCCTGACGACATCTTCGTACTTTATGACGACACCTGGCGGACATAATTTGAGGGGATGCGGTTCGACGAGGGGCTGGGCCTGGGCGGGAGTCTTAAACACTGGGCTTTGAGTTTTGGCCCCATACGACCGAAAGATGATTATCGGTTCGTGGACGCAAGGTGCTCCTACTTTTTCAAGGTAAGAAGGGAGTAAAGAAAATGTCTCGAGCCAATGCTCCTGTACCAAGGCGCTACGGCACTGAAGTAACCAATGTCATACTCCCAGGAAAAGATTGAACACAAGGAAATCCACCTCTAGATTCACGAGGAGCAATTTACATTAATGTCACTTAATTTTTATTCATGTTACAAAATGTCAAAAGTTTTTACGCTATAAACTTGATGCATATCCTTTCGGGATAATTTTCGTACCCTTGGTATATTTTTCATGTCACTCAAGACACAATCCATAGGGATATTTTTCGTACTCCTCTGCGACGTGTTGTGGTGTCTCTCAAGGATATGTCGATATTTTTCCTCTCTTTTTATCTATCCTCTATCTTTCTTTCTCTCTCCTTGCCGGCACCGACAACATCACCAGCAACCAAATAAACAACAAAAAAAGCCAACAAACAACTACAACTGCAACAGCAACAATAACAACAATAGTATTTGCAACAACAAGAATCATACGACAAACTTTGACCAAGATCCTCCACGACAACAGTAATGGCGAGTGTAGCAAATTTGCGCAAATCATGGTAGATCAACGGCCTCCAGCATCAATGGGAGCAGGAAGGACGCAAATAGAACAGTAGAGCTACGATGGAGGAACCCCAATCTAGGAGGCAAACTAGGAGATCCAACTTCTCTTCACGTAGAATTGAATGGGGTTGATCAAGACAACGTCTTATGTGACGAGAAAAACCAGAGATCCGACCAATCATACTGTTGGAAAAATAGGTTTCGTGACGCAGTGAAATTTTAATTTGTTTTGTTAAATCAACAAGAAACTAACCCATGGTGTGATAAGTAATAAATTAAATCTAATTTAACATGCTAGTTAGAGACCAAAAACAACATTTGTTATTGAACAATTCTTTAAAAACGAATCACTACCATTAGATCTTTAAATTTATTTTCTTGCTTTAGATTGTTATTTGTGTAGGCACAACTTAGCAATCTCTACCACAGCTGCACTCCTTCCAATTACTTAAGTGCTAAGGAACTAGGATTAGTAAAGATGGCTAATCTAAGTTCTACTTTCTAATTTTCACTTAGGCAGTTTAAGAATCAATGAAGATCCCAAGTTAGAATTAGGAGAAGAAGCCAGACGTCTATTAGAATCAAGGGATAATTTTTTTCCTTTAGTATCTGAAGAACATGCTATATAAAGCAAGATTTCCTCTACTTGTACATGCCACCCACTAGCTGGGGAATTCAAATCCTCTAGCCAATCACTGTGTAAGGACCTATGATTATCAACATCTAAGATAATTCTAATTCAAATAATTCCAATTTAAATTAGAATTCTATTATTTAAAATAATAACCTAATTAAAATAATTGTGAATAATTATCCATAACTCAAATTCGATTAAGATTTAAATTAGTTATTCAAATACCAAATTTAAATAATTAATTACAAAAAAATCCTAATTACCAATTTGAATAATTATTTTCAGAATTAATTAAATAATTAATTCTTTAGAAAATATACAAATGTGGCATTATACCTACTAGGATCACGCCTGCTGACAGTCCAATGCCGGACCATGTGCCATGCTTCTTGATGTGTTGTCCAAAATGTTTTTTAAACGCGATCACTTGTAGTACAGTAAGGCTGGCCATATCCTCAAGGAGGTGAAATTTTGAGAGATTGACAAATTTACAATTTAAAATGGAAAAGGGTTTTACAAACAAAATTAAAAAAATAAATTTTCAACAAATTTAAATAAGATTTTAAAACATAAAATTAAAACGGTAAAGTTTCGAGAATTTCTTGTATGTTTCGTAACTGATATGTATTTAAACTCTAAATAATAATTGCCTAAAGTATTTGATTTAATATATCTTTTTTTCATTAATAATAAGCACATTTACTATTTTTATAAGTCAATCAAAAGCGACTATATAATAAGCTATAATGCAGTAAGGGTTTTACTATAAAAAGAAGCAAAATAACCATCTGTCACTGGTGATTTGTGTAACGCCCCTATATGGGGGTTAACAGTTTTTAAATAAATAAAATAAAAACCAAAAAATAAAGATAAAATATCAAAATAATTTTGTAACGCCCGCCGTTTTCTTCTATGGACACTTATGTTAATTTAACGTTAGAATGTGATATTTTAGTGCTATTATTATTTATGTTAAGTAAATTAACATTTTATTTAGTAATGTCGCAGGTGACGACCTCGTGGGATCGATGTGCTCGGGACTTTATGTCAAAATTTATGATAAGCTTAAAGTATTTATTTATTTATTTTTTTATGGGTTTCAATTTGCTCTAAATTATAATCTTTATAATGCTCTAGGGTTATGTATGCCTACAGTTATATTTTTTATGATAACATGAATGTTGTTGCATATTTTCTTATTTTCATAACATTTATGATGCTATGATAGTTACATATGTAGTATTTTTATTATAATGGCATTAAGTAATTGAATAATGTAAAATGTCTAAGAGAATAATATGAAAATTAATATTTTTGAGATTATGGGAGTATATATTATTGCTGCATATAAGTAATTATATATTATAATTATTTTATATTATATTATA
>CAMOHE010028182.1:0-32788 GCA_946598075.1 Artocarpus hirsutus | reverse complement strand
ACCATGAATGACTGCGCTTAACACACCATGCATCTTACTTCTTTTACTAAGCGCCTCACTAAGACCGGGATTTAACAAGGAAAAAGAAGTTTCAAAACTATTTTATTCATAGATCAATTAGAGTTTATGTGTTCAAATAACTCTTAATAATTAAACCCCCAGCCCCGCCGAAAAAAAAAAAAAAAAAAACAAAAACCCTCTTATTTATATAATCCATGTCTGCTTATTTTATTTTATAGTGTTTAAGAGAGTAGTTTAAAAAATCAGTTTAAGCTTGAGAACTGTAACATGTGAGCGCTTTACACTGTAATTTTTTTACTATAGTATGTGAAAGTTTTATACTGTTTACAGTTCAAACCATTGGTTTGAACTGCTCTTTAAACATCTTATTAACTATTCTATTTTTTTTTTGGATTATCAACACCAATGTCACCCTAAACTTTAGGGTCTCCTCCCACATGGCCCCTTAAACCTTAAAAATTATCATGTTACCTATTGAGCTTTAAAACCCTTCATTTTGTCCCTTGAATTTTGAAATCATCACTTTGCTTTTGAACTTTCAAAACTCTTTGCTTTGCCCTTAACTTCTAATTTTCGTTCAATTAAACAGAATTAAGCCTACGTAAATTACATATAGGTCCCTTGTAATGATAAAAATAAGATTTTATCACTCTATGTCTGAATTATGTAGGTTTAATTTCATCTGTTTAAACAAAAAAACGGAGATTTAGGAGGTAAAGTAAGGAGATATGAAATTTCAAGGAACAAAATGGTGATTTAAAATTCAAGAAACAAAATAATAAGGAGTTTTAAAAGTTCATAAGACAAAATGATAATTTATAAAGTTACATAAACAAAATAAAAAAGTCTCTAAAATTTAAGAGTAATTGTTGTTAATAATTCTTTCTTTTTTTTGGTTTTCCACATACATCACAAAAATTTACAAACGTACGCATTACATAAGTAGAGTTCATAATGGCTTTATTTACATAAACTAACATCATTGAACTTGCGACGTACAAGCCTAATCATCAAATGACTATGGTAGGAAATGACAAAACAGACAATCCAAGTATATGCTAAACATCGTACAATCTACGGCCTCACCAATTCTCTCAAAGAAACCGGCAAGCGAACGCCAAAATAGACAAACAAAGACTGATAAAAGTCCTCCTCTGCAACTCCCCAAATCAGTTCCGGAAGTGAGGAAACATTCGCAGACCAACAAACTTGTCCCCAGCAATCCCATCTTCATTATTTGTCAAAGCCACTGTCTGTTGGTAAAACACGAGCATAACAAAGCTATTTTGAAAAACTTAAAAGTCCGGTAAATAGATTTAAATTATTATAATTTAGATTATTTTGATTAAATTATATAATTTAAATTATTATTTAAATTGACATTTAAATGTTTATTTAAAATATTAATTAATAAAATTAAAATTTATGTTTAAATAAATAATAAAAAATTTTTTTAATTTATAAATAAATCTATTAAAATCTTAATATTTATGGTTTTAAAAAATATATAATATAAATATTAATTTATTCTCTTTTTTATTATTAAAAATACAATAAAATAAAAATTATCTCAATCACATGTGAAATAAAAAACCTATGATTTTCGTTCTCAAACTCCTCTCAGAAAATCTCAAACTTCGTTCCTCTTAGACGATAGCTATTCGACACCACAAAATCTTCCTCCTTACGTGGCTCCTCCTCCTCCTCCTGCTTTGAAAGAACCTCTTCCCAGGCATCCGTCAACACTATTGCCCAGCAAGACCAGCGCTTTCTTGCGTGAGGGAAAATGCAGGTATCATCATTCGCAAGTTTCAAGTTGCGAAACTGCCGTTCATTGCCTTTGAGCGGAGCGGGAATGGACTCCCAGAGCCCGATCGCCGGGTCAAGAACTTCAACACATAGTTTCCCCGATCGATCTCCTAGTACACAGACTTTCCCGTCCACGACTGCCGCTGCGGCGGCGACTCGGCATATCTGCCTGCAGGGGCCGTGCTCCCACAAGTGGGAACCACAGTTGAGAACCCACACGTGGGCTGGGTCCCGCCCGAGACGTAGACTTTGGGGCCCAAGATGGCGGTGAAATCAAAAGACGTCTTCAGTTGATGTCCGTCGATGGGGATCGGTGGGAGTGGGACGAATCGGAGGGGATTGTTGTCGTTGTTATTGATAGGGTTGTGGTTGCGGTGGACGGCTAACAGGTTATGCATAATAGTTTACAAATCCCCCGACGTATTGTTTAAAAAGAAACCATCGGCCATCACTTTTTTTTTTTTTTTTGTTGGGATGAAAAGAATGATCATATTGTTTTAAGCTGATCGTTTGGTTAAAGGGCAAATCATCTCCCTTATTCGCATGTTTATATTAAAAAAATGCAAATTTGAAGGTAAATTTTCTTTATCATGAAACATGCTGCACACTTTAAGCTAAATTTTAATCCACTAAAGAAAACGATATGACGATTGCGAAAGAGAAACAATCCAGCTACCTAGTGATCCTCACGTACCACCTAGGTACGATTTCAATAGTTGTTCTGATATTTACTCGTCAGCTGGTACCGATGTTTAAACCTAGATGGTCGTAACAAATTGAATAGTTAAGGTAGATAATCAAAATGTTATGGAGTAGAGAAAAGCACTATATTTTCTTTCGCTTATAGAATAGATAAAGCACCATTTAGTGTCTAGTACATTTGTTATAAGCTAATCTCAAGAAATCGTCGGCTTATTTTGCTTAAGCTGGAAAATATGGGCATCAACGAACAGCCAGCCCAAGCTACGATTTTTAAGTTGATATACCGTTTTCTTTCGTCGCAAATGAATTTCAAGCCTTATTCCAGAACAAAAGTGTCCTGATAAACTCCATGCAAGCAAACTGCATTTGTTTGTTTTCACCTTCCCTGAAAAAGGACAAACCATTTACAGATTTTGGATTGCAAATACAACATTTCAAAGACCGAAATTAGCTTAATGGTACCACGTATGGTTTGGAAGTTTTTTTTTTTTATTATTGGTTCAGGAAAGTTCATTACAACCTTTTAGCGACGGAAAAAAACCACGTTGATATTAATTTACATGAACTACGTTTCTCTTCATTTCTTGAAGGGGCATAAGGGAAAAAAAAAAAGCGGTAATTATTTATGATCCCCGAACTATATAGATATCCATCTATACCAACATACGCAATGTGCCTCAAATGAGACACCTTATATTCTACACTTGCAGATAGGAAATGAATCAATATATATGTGCAAATTTATATTGGGAAAAAGAAAAAAAATATACATGCGCAAAAATAGTGCGCCTTCAATGTGATAGTAGTACACACCAACATGGAGCGACCATGCCATCAAATGTGACTTGACTTCTTGCCCTGCAAAATGAATCATCTTCTACTTGTCAGCACCCCACAAGTCAGAAGGGTATGCTATGATAATAACAGACTGTAATCATCTCTAAGAGCTAAACACGAACGAAGTTACATGCATAGCGAATTTACCATAAGACATGATTTTATGAGACGACCACACTTGCACTCAATATCATATGATAAAATGGGTATGTGACCGTTTCCTAACCTAATAAATAAGTGGCACAGCTAGAAAATGTTAAAGAAAAACGTAACTAGCAAAATAGCTTCATGAACTACGCGATACAATGACCACATTCTTTTGGAAAAGTACGTTTAGCAGTGTCCGAAGAAGACAAGCAGGAAAGAAATCCATTAAAAAAGTAAGGAAAGAAGCTATTCGAGATATAGCATTATGGCACTGAAGTCACCTGTAGGATTCCTCATGATAAGCTTGCACTTAAAAGCCCAACTGGCCTTTCTCTCCCAAATGTTTCGTCATCAAAATCTTCGTTTGTGGAATTTTCCTGACACAATAATTTGTTCTTTCGCATGGGATTTAGGTCACGACCCTCCCAAACCATTGAATGACTCTCACGCATATCACCCTGTTCTGACCCTTGATTGAGATCAACGTTTTCGTCCACATTCTGTCTTGCATCGTCAAATCCAAAATCCACTCCTTTATCATCAACGCATGATGGCTCAGCATTGAGATCAGAGCACAAGTCATATCCAGCTTGATCTGCAGTCCCATGGTAAGCCACAGTTACAGCTCCTTGATCACCCTGCTCTGCAGCATCTTTTTTCTGCCTCTTCCATTTCTTCGTAGATGAAGTACCATCATCCTCAAAATCTTCTTCTTCTCTTTCTCTATGCAAATAGACCCATAATTTCCTTTCCCCATCAAATTGTACACAAGGATCCCGTTCATAATGCAAACGATCTAGGGCTCCGCTAACAACTTGATTCACTTGTGCGTCAGAGACATCTTCAACAATGTACTGAGAGTCCCTAATTAAAGTACAAACATCTGCCCTTGTCCCAATACTTCCAGGCAATCTAGCAGCAGCGTCTCTTACAAGACAGAGAATTGTAACATGTGGTGGTCGATCGCATTTCAGCATAAAATGGTCCCGGGCTTTTGATGTTGGCTTCCCACCGCACCTTCTCAAGGGTGCAACAATCGATCTCCTACCATCGGCAGCTGTATAAGAGAAGGCCCTGCCGGGAATTGAGTACCTAAGAACTTCCTCCTTGCGGAAATAAGCCCTCACTTCTTCAGAACTTGGACTAATGGTGTTAAGACTCTTTTGAGCTCTTAGGTCCCTGAACCTTTCTTTCTCGTCCAGATTAAGCTGCATCAGTGCCAAAGGCGGTGCAGGAAGACTTCCTATTTGTTGAAGAGTCTCTTGGCCACTTTTTAGCCAATTAGCAAATGAATCAACCAACTTGACAAGCATTTTGTGAGGAAGACCCCAAGCCTCAGGAGAAATGACCTCCTCAATAGTCTCATGGTCTGACGAACTATGAGAAACTGGTCCAAGCCATGACCAACTTTTTGTAGTTTTTTCATAGACTGCAAGCATCTTCCAACCCTTTGCTCCTAAAGGAGCTGTTTTTGATGAAAATATTTTCAAAACTCCTCTCACCAAATCTTGAAGTGGCTCTTGCGTCTCAAGAATACAAGGATCACCCGGGTTTGATCTCACACGGTTGACGATCTCCTGAACTGTCAGAGAAGGCACATTTAGTTCCCCAGCGTGCTCTACATCTGCCTTCTCACAAGAGAGAACCCCATTCACACCACCCTCATTCTTAGTTTGCTCATCTAAAGATTTGCCAACGTCTAATGTATCCTCTGGCAGTGGAGTTATCATTGCCAAGCGAACTGCTGAAAGAAGATGTATAATGGAAAATGAGAAGCCTGTATGAACAGTAGGCGTGATTAAAGTAAATGCCTTTTTCTGTGGCTTGTTCTCCAGCTCCATATCGGTGGCACCCATTTCTGAAACAGGTGGTTTGGAAGTTTCCATATCTGAACTTCCAGTGTCAGCTTCCACTCTCTTCTTCACCTTCTTCTTTAAGGAATTGGAATTATCACCATCCTGTTGATGGTTAGACTTTGGGTTGTTGTCTTCATCTACCTTACACATCTCTCCCACATCTATCTTTCCTTTCCGCTTCTTTATAGCATCGCTGCATCCTGGTAACGGGGCTTTGGATCTTTCAAAATGATTATTCATACGGGTATTCTTACCTTTCTTCTTCAATTTACGTTGTTTCTTAACATCTGCCAACAATTGTGGTAGAGGTGAATCATCCTCCTCGTCTACAACATAATCACGAAAGTGATGTGACGGGGTCACAGAAGGATCGCCGGTAATACCCTTTTTCTGCTTCCCATCAGCAGGATATGCCTTTACTGATGGCATTTGCAAGCTCGCACAAGGTTTCCCCGACACTTGGCCATTCCTGACCAGATCGTAAACACGATCATTGTCCTCCTCAGCAAATTTACTAAGGCCCAAACTATGACCATCTTCAAAAACTCTGGCAGGAGATTCATTCAAGGGACTATCTCGCATCTTGCCCTTCTGTTTTGCTTTTGAAGAGTAGTTGTCTACACTACGCATATGTTCCTGATCAACAAAACCACCAACCTGCTTAGAGGAAAACGTGATTCCATCAAGGGCCCGTGTGTTCCCCTTCATATCTTTCTTGACAAGCTTGGCCTTTTTAGAACCCTGCCCGGGCTTCAACAAAGAAGGTCGAGAAGCTTCCGCAGCACCAGTGGGATAAGCCATCTTGCTTCTCAGCAAAGGGTTGCTATCCTCATCATCGTAGGATTGATCTGATGATTCTGATTCTGTTTCTTCATTTTTAGTAAGCAACTTATTACCTCTAACTGCTGCTGCATCAGGTCCTCCATTCTGTCCTCTGATTTGTTCAAATGGCTTTGATCTATATTCGGAAGGTAAAAATTTATCATTCATCTGTTGGGGCGAAGCTCTATAAGATTTAAAATTGAAGTCAGGAGATTCCCTCCCTGCCTTCCATTTCTTGCCCCTGACATTCCAGTCGTCAGATCTAAAAGGTGAATCTATAGAGAAAGCCTCCTCTTGACCCCTGCTATTCCAGAATGTTTCAGCTCGTTCTGCAGTGTCAACTCTATTTCCCTTCAAAGCTTGATGCGAAAGTCTTCCCTTAAAAGGTTTCACCTGATCCCCAACTGCAAACTGCTGAAAATTATCAGGATACTTGGCCTTCTTGGGGAAATCATTAGAAGCTCTCATGTTGGGAGGCTTTGCTGTGTAAAACTTTCCCCCCGACAAAACGTTTGCATCCCTTCGCCTACCAGTCTTTGATGACAGAGGCAATCCGATCAAACTTTCAGAGGTTAATTCGTCGCCTCTTGTAAGATGTTTTCTCCCTACTTTCAGAAGTCCAGACTTTTCCAACATGCTGGTTCGGTCTTGCGGGTCACCAATCCCGTATGTTTCTTCAGCATCCCCACTGCTTCTCATCTGGTCCCTCATTCTGAGGACCGCCCCTGATTCATACCTTGTTGCCTTACCATGTCGAGGCTTAGCCACTGCTGAACTGTATGGGCCAGAATTAATGTCCAGACCATGGTAAACAGAAGTAATGCGTCCCCCAAGCTCCTTTGCCGTGGGATTCTTGGACCCGCTTAACTTCAGTGTACCTTTTGGATTCTGCTTGCCATATTTTGTAAATTCAGAAGCCAAGGAGCCTCCACGAATATCTAAAGTTGAAACAATCCCATATTCAGAATGGTTACCCATTTTCTGCGCAATTTTCCTATCCTTGATCCTGCTGTTCTGCAAGCCTTCCTCTGACTCTCTTTCAGATGAGTCAGCCTCCAAATCTTCCATCTTCTCATGCATGAAGCTCTTTTGACTCTTCATAATATTCAAAACTCGAAGCCTCTCTTCGATACTATATCCTCCACAATTCATCCAAGCATCCCTTATCTGACAAAGATTACTTACCATAGTGTTCTGATGCTTCCTCAAAAGATGGTAATGCTGCCGTTTCTGGAAAGAATTCCATCCTTCGCGGTAAAGGGCAACTCTGGGCTCGCACAGACCTCCCTTCAGCATATCAAACAACTTCATAACGGGACTCCCAAAATGTAAATTACAACCCGTAAACAGCTCGTTCAAAGTAAGCATATAAGTCTCTTGATCCATATCAGGAAGATACTTAGTGAGACCAAACCTCTCCTCCTCCGTCAAGCACTCATTCCACACGTCAATTGACAATATATCCTCAAGACCATGAAGATCGTAAAGCTCAAAAGGAATGCTACAAGTCTGGTTCCCAACTTGACAAAACTCCACACCAGTTTCTCCCAATTCCAGCAAATCAAAGTCATCAGACCCTGCCCCAGAATCAGCATCATCGAATTCGTCGTCGTCGTCGGATTCAACTGCTGAGCTACGCCGTTGAAGCACATCATCATCACTAGACATACTCTTCCTACTGCCGGGAGAGAACTCCGAATCGAACCTCGAAACCTTGAAGTTGTTTTTCTCAATCGCCATGTATCATAACAACCAGAAAAAACTACCCAACAAAAATAACAACTCAACTCCCAGAAAAACCACTCCCAGTTCACAAAATCTCCGAACTTCCCACAAGAAAACAAGAAAGCAGAATCCCAACCCTAATCCGAGATTAAAATCACAAAAAGGGTAACAAAATTCAAAATTTCCCGCAAACACCGAAGCACATGGAAATCGAAAAGCGAAAACTGAATACAACAGGAAATAATTGAAACCAAAAGAAAAGATTGACAATTTGGGTTTCGATTACCTCATTATAGGCCGAGGAGAGCTTCAATGGCGGAATCGACGACAAAAGCAAAGGAATTTCGGAGGTGGAGAAAGAAACCGAGAGATAATAGTTTGAGAAAGGTGAGTCTCAAATGGTGGAACTGAAACCCTAGGGCAAAAGGGGGAGACGGTTACGGTATTTATATGGAAGAGAAGTGTGCATGTGGGGATGAGGAGGTCGCAGAGGGGAGGGATGGTGAAGAAGACGATGGTGACGTGGAAAGAGGTGGGCCGTTTGATCAAGCAAGGGGAGAGGATGGAGTGGAAAAAGACAAAAATGGGCATAGAGATATGAGAGGGCAAGGACCGAAGGCAAAGAGAAAGAAAGACAAAGCGTGTGCGCACAGGCAGAGAAGAAGAAAGAGAGAGAGAATTGTAGAGAAGGGTTTTGTGTTAGAGAGAGAGACCAGACGGAGGAGGCAGACTCAGTAAGTCGTCACGACTTACGAGCCGAGAGGGGAGACCGTGATGAGTTCAGTTACGAGTTACGTTTTTCTGGCTGGGCCAGGCCCAACAAGTCCAAAGAGGGGCCCAAGGGGCCGTCCATCCGGCCCGTGTTTGCATTCGGGCTTTTACACATCACAGCATGGGAAAAAAATTTTAAAAAATTATAATAGATGACTAAATTTTTATTATGAAATTGGATATTCAAAATATCTTTAAAACATCTTTAATGACACATAATTATTTTAATAATATCATATTTTGTACTATATAATTACATAGTAATTATTTTAATTATATATATATATAAAATATTTATAAATTAGAGTTATATTTTAATTTAATAAACATAATAGGTCATTTGTTTCATTAACCCTCTAGTGTACTAAAGAGAAAATTACACGTTATGTTACCCTTTTAAAAAATATATTTATTCATACCACACTTGAAAAAGATGCCATATTATCACTCATGTTACATGTTTAAGTTGCAGGGCACTCAAAAATATGTGGAATTCATAAAAGTAATTTTAAAAGATAACATTAATGAAAATTTCTCTAGCATAAATGTCATTTTTAGAACTTACTTTTTATAAATAAAAAGTCTTAGTGTAATTTAAACATACGTGACATTTACAAAAAAAAAAAATAATAATAAGTTTTGGCATTTATGAAAATTTTCCTTAAAAAAAAAAGATATACCTTCCAAACTTTATCGCTTTTGAGTTATTTTTTTTCACCAGCACTAATAAAATAAGTATATTACAAACATTGGTTTGATTATTATCTTTTTATGTTCCTATTAATAAGTAACTACTCCAAGGAATTATTATAATTAATTAACATGAGTAATTATGAAATGTAAATTATGATTGATCGTAAGTATTATAATTGTTAAAAAAAAAAAAAAATCTAACAGTGACTTTTCTCTTAATTATTACTGACTGCTTTGCAGATGGTTTATCTACGATTAAGATGCTAGAATTTAAAATTGAGTTATTACGAACTTAGGCCTTTAAATCACCGTTAAATGGACCTGTTAACTCGAGTATATGTACAAGATTATAATAAAATAAACAAAACAATGCAAAAATAAGAGAGCACGCAAGATTTATAGTGGTTCACTCTGTTAATATAGAGCTATATCCACTGTAGTTCACTATAGTGTACTGAGTATAAATTACAAAGAAATGAGAAAGTAAATTGACAGGGTTTCAGTATCTGTTTTTTCATATCTTTTACAACAAAGCAACCTTCCCCTTATATAGAGAATGAGAAAGAATCGTGGCCCTTAAACGTCCGGCGGAGTGGGATAATGCCTTATAAGTGATTGTAAAAGTGGGACACGTGTCAATTAGAGATTAGCTGCAGAAATCACGTCTCTCTCATGTTTCGGTCTAGGACTAGACGTGTTTTAACCCCCAGAACGTGCTATTAACCGTCGAATCGAGATGATTGATCCGGTTGAACAAAGGCTTGAAGAGAGTGCGAATTATCTTGGATGAAAAGCTTTCGAAAGAGGTAATCGAGCCTAACAAACCAAACAAACGGCTGATTCGATGGGGCTGGTCTTGTTTGATCCATTTAGTCATCTCTATTATTGGGCCGCCAGGACCTGTGGGCAATTTGGGCCGGACTAGATTGCACCTCAACATGCTTCCAATATGAGAAAAAGTGACAATGACTTTTTAGTCCACTGATGGTAACCTTGAATTTTTTTTTTTTTTTTGGGTGAGAAGAGTAAACCTTGACTTTCAATATTATTATTATTATTATTATTTCTTTTTGTTAGAGAAGAGTAAACGTTGACAAAGACTAATGACACGTATGTCTTGGGTGGAGTATATAAACAAAAAAAAAGAGGCGGAAAGATTAATAACGTGGAGAGAAATGATAAAATATACAAACAATGCAATGCCAGCTTCTCAAACTTATATTTTGACTTCATAACATCGGCAACAAGTTGTACACACCACATCTATGCTCTGCAAAAAAAAAAAAAAAAAAAAAGTTCATAAACGTGCTAACAACTCACTCATGCAATGAATTTGATCGGATTAATTATGATTTAAAATGTGTCCCTTCTCTTAGCTTGAAAGAATCGATCCAAAGTTTAACGTTACTATATCCTTATATAACATGTGCTTTTGTTTGTCGCAGATACGTGCACTGCAATCAACTCGGAAGACACATGCAAAGTGAAAACAAAGAAGGGATCAATCCATATATTTTGAAAGAATATTATATACAATTATTATTTTTTACTTTAAATGAAGTGGAATCTTTCTTATTTTATTATGTATTTGTATATTGTTTTTATGTATTTTTTTTCTAAATTCTAATTTCAAAAAAAAAAATAAATACTTACTGGATTGAATCACAAATAAAAAAGAGGAAATAGACTTGATAATTTGCAAAAAAATCATACAGAGTCCACGCATAAGGTGAGTTAAAATTTTACAGACGTTCAAATTACAATATATACATATATATATATATATATATTTCCTTTCAAAGAAACGATATACATATATAGCGTCGCAATAATCGCATTCCACATCTTTCTGCTTATAAGCCACTAGAAATCCCTTCTTTCAGGAGAAATATCTACTAAATTAATTAATTAGCTTATTTTGTTAGCCAAAGATTGTATTTCTTTGTTAAGATATGCCTTCTATGTGTGTCTGTGAATAATTCTTCTTTGGCATAAGAAAGCCCAGAGCTCCAAACCACAAAGGTAAACAGAGCTAAGATTTTTCTTAGCCAAAACAAAAAAAAAAAAAAAAGCTAAGATGCTTTTGTGTTTTGCCTTTTTTTTCCTTCTTTCTTTATTTTTATATGTTTATTTATTAACAAGATTATTTACCATTGTTAATAACTATGAGAATTTATTTCACATATTTATTTTCTGATATTGGACAAATTTATCATTGCTAATCCGTGAACTATAATACTTTGATTAATGCGTAAACTTCTTTTTGGACAAATTATTCTTCACATTTTTATTTTTTTTAGCAGTTTTGGTCCTTGCAGGCCATAAAATTGATAATAAATTTTTGCAATTATAAAAACTAGTCATTTGTCCAATATAAATTAGAGAAATTAATCATTTGTATTTAGTGAGAAACAATTTTTATAATAATATTTTAGCGGCGCCCAGAGTGGTCAACATCAGTGTTAAGACCTGTACTAGATCAATCATTAACAAAAATCGCATTTGGGACTCGTCACTTTGCTATTATTAGACAACACCACCACCACCATTAAGCCTTGCAATAAACTCTTTCCCTCCTATAACACCAAAACTTTTTGACCATTTCTTTTCTTCTTTGCCCCTTCTCTGTCTCCACTATATAATCATCTCTATTCCCTCCTGATCTTTTTCCCCGCAAATCCTGAAACAAAAACATAATTTGATCAGGAAAAAACGACAAAAAAACAAAAAAAAACAAAAAAACAAAAACAAAAAGTTGGTGTCATGAACAATATCTCAGAGAAAGGAAGCCATGAAGATTCAACCAAATGGATTCTGGAGAGGATTGAGGTTGATCCAGTGGTGGATTTGCCCGTAGACAATAACACACAAGACTCTTTGTCAAAATGTGCAAATGGGATATGCTTGACAAAGAGCAATAGCTCTACGAGGAAAAGGAACAATGGGGTTCAAGTCATGGCTCCAGAGATGGGAAGGTTGCCATCAGGAGCGTCCAAAGGCATCAAAAGTCTGCGCTTTCTTGATAGGACCGTTACGGGGAAAGAAGCCGATGCATGGAAAGCCATCGAGAAGCGGTTAAATCAGCACGCAATTGATGGGAGGCTCTCTAGGGACAAATTTGGTGTCTGCATAGGTAACCAAAGTTATGATTGTTGTTATTCTTGTTAATGTGGATTTGTGGAGTAATGTGTGTGGCTTGTAGGAATGGGAGGAGAGTCAAAGGAGTTTGCGGGGGAGCTGTTTGATGCGTTGGCAAGGCGTCGGAAGATAAGCACAGAGGATGGGATAACCGTGGAGGAATTGAGGAAGTTTTGGGAGGACATGACTAATCAAGATCTTGAATCACGTCTGCAGATATTCTTCGACATGTGAGAGAACGAAAAAAAAAAATCTCTCTTTCTTGTTTTTAATTGGCTTTTCTCTGTGGTCTAAAGAAATAATGATGAAGAGTGAATTTTTGTTTAGGTGTGACAAGAATGGAGATGGGAAGCTCTCAGAGGAAGAGGTAAAGGAGGTGAGGACAAAGACTCAAAAGTATTCTTCCTCTTCTTGTTCATTGTATATGAATCAGAATTCTGAAAATATTTCTGGAAAAGGTTATAGTTTTGAGTGCCTCGGCAAACAAGTTGGCGAATCTTAAACAACAAGCAGCATCATATGCAGCTTTGATCATGGAAGAGCTTGATCCTGATCATCTTGGTTTTATAGAGGTAAACTGTTGCTGTGATACCATTTGTTCCCCTCATTAATCAACTTCTTAATTTCATACGATTTTTGTTTTACTCATAGATAGGGGTGGAGCCACACATAGAAAAGAGTAGGCGGCCGCCCCACTTTACTTTTTTTTCTCTCTTTTGATTTTGTATGTACATTTTGTTTTTGTTATTTGTCGCCCCTCAACATCTGAAAATTATATGTCCGTCCCCTCTCGCTTACTTTTCTGGCTCCGCCCCAACTCGCAGATGTGGCAGCTAGAAACTCTACTGAGGGGGATGGTGAACTCTGAAGAGAACAGCAAGCTCTCCAAGAAAACACAAACTCTCACAAAAGCAATGATTCCAAGAAGATACAGAACCCCATTTAGCAGGTTCATTTCCACAACTGAAGAGTTCTTCCATGAGAACTGGAAGAGAGTATGGGTTGTCACCTTGTGGATGACCATCAACTTGGTCATCTTTGTTTGGAAGTACTACCAATACAAGAACAGATCGGCTTACAAAATCATGGGCCGATGTCTTTGCTTCGCGAAGGGTGCCGCCGAAACTCTCAAGTTCAACATGGCTCTCATTCTCCTTCCAGTCTGTCGAAGAACTCTCACAAAGCTTAGATCATCATTTCTCGGCAGATTGGTCCCTTTCGATGACAACATCAACTTTCACAAGTTAATTGCGTTGGCAATAGCAATTGGGACTTTTGTACATGTTTCGATGCATCTGACTTGTGATTTTCCGAGGATAATTTCTTGCCCGAGAGAGCAGTTCATGGCGATCATTGGTCGCAGTTTCAACTATGAGCAGCCGACTTACAGTCAGCTGCTAAGAAGTGTTACGGGAGTAACTGGGATTCTCATGATCATTCTAATGGCTTTTTCCTTCACGCTGGCTTTACACTCATTTCGGAGAAGTGTCATCAAGTTGCCATGGCCTTTCCACCATTTGGCAGGCTTCAATTCCTTCTGGTATGCGCATCATTTGCTCGCTTTGGTCTATGTTCTCCTCGTCATACATGGCTACTTCTTATTCCTCACCAATGACTGGACTAGGAAAACGGTATATTGCTACTTCACTTGAGATGGTCGATTAATTGCTTCGCTAATTCTCTAAGATGATCATAATTGGTTGATCTGATTTCTTATGTTGTGTCTATTTGTAGACATGGATGTATGTTATGGTCCCGATCTTGTTCTATGCAACTGAAAGGACTTATTCGCTCATCAACGAAAGCAATCACCGCGTTGATGTTAAAAAGGTCAGTAGAAGAATCATTTTCAATAATTTGCTTCTGCTTATTCTGGACTTGTTGAATCAAACTCATCACTGCCTTAAACGTTTCAGGCAGTAATATACACAGGGAATGTTCTGGCACTGTACATGAGCAAACCTCCGGGATTCAAATACAAAAGTGGAATGTACCTCTTTGTCAAGTGTCCAGATATATCTAGTTTTGAATGGTTTGAACCAAAAATTTATTGCTTATGATTTGAAATTCTGTTAGCGGATTTTAAACTTAGATAGCGAAATGTGTTATATGCTTCAGGCATCCTTTCTCCATCACTTCCGCACCTGGGGATGACTACTTGAGTGTCCACATCAGAACCTTAGGGGATTGGACTACAGAGCTCAAGAACAGATTTGCACTGGTTGATATGCTTATTATAACTTCACTATGCTTAAAACTATAAAATCATTTGGTCTCAAATATCACTCAAGTATTATGTGCCTTTGTATGACTTCAGCATACTAAAGTCAAAGAAAATGCAGGCATGTCAGCCGGAGAATACACAATCGAGGAGAGGAAACCTTGTTCGAATGGAGACCAAAGCCATTTCGGACTATGATTATCAACAATCAGGGTCATTACTCTTTGTAATATTAGAAAAGATGCGTGCTCTACGTCTTTCAATTTTTGTTATCCATCATCTAAAGTAAGAGTCTCATCTTTTCATTGGCAGGTATCCAAGAATCCTCATCAAGGGACCATATGGAGCTCCAGCTCAGAGTTTTAAGAAGTATGACATCCTCTTGCTCATAGGCCTTGGGATTGGGGCAACTCCATTCATCAGCATTATTAAAGATCTTCTCAACGACATCAAGACGAATGATAGCGAATCTGTATGTCAAAAGGCGGTCCATAAGATGTCTTATGTTGGACAACGTGTTGATTAGCACAAGTGGTATTAACTTGAGAAGGGAATTTATGTATGCAGGGATCAACAAGCAGTAATTTATCAGAAGCTACCAAAAGGGGTCCTAAAAGAGCATACTTTTATTGGGTTACAAGAGAGCAAGGATCCTTCGAATGGTTTAAAGGTGTCATGGATGACATCGCGGAGTACGACCATGATGTAGGTTTTGGATTTCAAAACCACTCTAGTTTTTCTTGCCTGATCTAACCTGGACTAAACCAACTTGTACCATTATTTGCAGAACATAATAGAAATGCACAATTACTTGACTAGTGTATATGAAGAAGGAGATGCAAGGTCTGCACTCATTGCCATGGTCCAAAAGCTACAACATGCCAAGAATGGTGTTGATTGTGTATCGGAAAGCCGGGTACTAATCGAGAGCCTAAACCAGTATAAAAGTCATTAGTCACTAATCATTATGTCAATTTTTGTAACCTATGAATTGCTACAGATAAGAACGCATTTTGCAAGACCCAATTGGCGGAAGGTGTTTTCTCAGATGGCAAGTACTCATCAAGCTTCCCGTATAGGTAAACATACTAAGAACATTGATGCTGAGAAATTACGTAAGAGGATCATAGTTTTTGTCATTAATTTCCCTTTGATTCTGTTATTCAGGTGTATTCTACTGTGGAAGTGCTACACTGAGCAAACCATTAAAGGAACTTTGCCAAGAATTTAGCTTAAATTCATCAACTCGTTTCCACTTTCACAAGGAGAATTTCTAGACTAATCTCTCAACAATTGGCAAATTGTGTAGGAAAAAAAATCCCATATTTGGGCTTTTAACACTTCTTTTTTTTTTTTGGTCATAGATCAATGTACATTCATAAAGCGCAAATTATATATGAATGCGCAAAATTTTTGAATCCAAATATTAACCATGAGTTTCGCTCTTACCATAAACTACTTTTTTTTTTCCCTTTGTGATTGTACCTTCCATAATAGAATTTTTTAATTCGAATATCATGGTGTATCACATTGTCACCCATAGTGTTATTAAAAAAAAAAAAAAAACTTGTTGCAAAAAATCCACAAGTATACGAAATCATAGACAAGTAATAAAGAGTGAGTATAAAGTATTGTTCTCACGAAGATTGTATTAATTTAATTAAGTACAAAAAATGGTTAACTCTAAAATTATTTGAACGATCGAAAATAAATAGAAAAAATAATAAAACAAAATAAAAATAAAAATAACACAAATAAATAAAAACTAAGCATCCAATTTCACCAACACTAATCTAATTTAATTCATTATTCTTATTAATATCGCCTGTTGTAATACTTGAATGACGAGTAACCCTAACCTATTCAATGCTCTCTTTCAAGTTATGCTAAAAATATCCTAATATCTTAACCCACATATTCCTATGTGAATTTAAATATATTAGAATTCATTAAGATATATGGTTTTTTAAAAGCTCATGGAAGTCAGGTTGCTATATTCTTATGTCCCATGTAACCTACGATATTCATCACAAGAAGCAATTTTTATAAGTCTCTTTAGGTTCATTATATGTCTCTTAATTAATTAATTGATAATCACACAGTTAAAAGCATTAAGAACAGTAATAAATACTCAACATAAAGCAACAAATTCTCAGAGAATATAAAAGCAAAAATAAGTAAGAATTAAATTAAAATAGAATTCGTAATCTCATAGCCCTACAAACATAAATCAAGGGTTAAACATCTCAAATAACAAAAATACAAAGATAAAAAAATTAGAAAAAAAAAACCATGTGGAGGTATCACAAGGCTCCAAGCTTGACTCTTTAATCTCCAATCTTCTCTTCTTGATCGTCGAAATATTACACTGTAGTAACTTTTTGTTTTTTATTATAGCATGAAAAAGCTTTACACTATGCATGAACCAAATAGTTGGTTTTAATTATACTTATCAAAGACCCTAACACTGCTGCTAAGAAGTGTGTCATGGGAGTAATCGGGATACTCATGATCATTCTAATGGCTTTTTCTTTCACTCTGGCTTTACGCTCGTTTTGGAGAAGTGTCATCAAGTTGCCATGGCCTTTGTATCCTTTGGCAGGCTTCAGTTCCTTCTGGTATGCACATCTTTTGTCGGCTTTGGTCTTTGTTCTCCTCGTCATGCACGGTTACTTTCAAAGAATACGGCATACTGAAGGTACACTTGAGAAATTGTTGATTAATTGCTTTGTTAATTCTCTAAGATGATCATAATTGGCTGATTTGATATCCTATATTATGTTTTTAAAAAGGATCCTTTGAATGGTTCAAAGGTGTCATGACGTCCTGGGTTACAATTGTGATGTAGGGTTTGGAAAATCAAATCTACTCTTTAGTTTTTCTTGCCTGAGTTAACATGATGGACTAAACTAACTCGTACCGTTACTTGCAGAGTATAATAGAAAATACAGAATTACTTGACTAGTGTATTGGAAGAAGGAGATGCAAGGTCTAATTGCCATGGTCCAAAAGCTACAACATGCCAAGAATGGTGATTGTGTCTCGTAATGCCGGATAAAAATTGAACCTAAACCAGTATACAAGTCAGTTAGTTACTAATTATTATGTTAATTTTTGTAACATGTTAGTTGCAACAGCTAAGAGCACATTTTGAAAGACCAAATTGGCACAAAGTATTTTGTTAGATGTTTTTAATATTAGCTTGACATGTGACAAGGAGGTCTATTTTTTTCTTTTTTTTCCTTTCTTTTTTTACTTTTCTTTTCTTAGCTTTTTTCATTCGTTCTTTACTATTAAATTGACATATGATAAGAAGGCCTCTTTTTTTGCTTTTTTCTTTTTTTTTTCCCTTTCTTTCTTTATCTTTCTTGTTTCGTTTTTTATAATCCTTTTCCCTGCCTTTTTTTTTTCATTTCTTTATTTCTTTTTTTAGTTTTCTTCCTTCGTTTTTTACTATTAGCTTGACATGTAGCTAAATGGCTTTTTTTTATTTTTTTTCCTTCCTTCTTTCTTTCTTTCTTTCTTTTTCTTTTCTTTTTTTTTTCTTCATCTTTCTTTCTTCATTTTTTATAGCTTTTTTTTTTCTTTTCTTTCCTTCTTTCTTTCTTTTTTTGTTTTCTCTTTTTTTTCTTTCTTGAGCTTTCTTCCTTCGTTTTTTACTATTAGCTCAACAATTGATATTTCCCTACTTTTTTTTTATTTCTTTCCTTCTTTTTTTTTTTTCCTTTTTTATCTTTAGTTTTCTTCCTTCGTTCTTTAAAGTCTTTTTTCATTGCTTTGTTCTTTTCTTTCTTTTTTTCTTTCTTTCCTTTTTTTTTTCTTTTTTATCAGCTTTCTTCTTTCGTTCTTTACTATTAACTCGATATGTAACAAGAAGGACTTTCATTCCCTATCTTTTTCTTTCCATTCCAGCCTTCTTTCTTTCTTTTTTTCTTTTGCTTTTCTTTCTTCATCCCTTTTATTTTGTTTGATTATATTTTATTACATTTCTTTTTTTTTTCCTTTTTTTCATTCATTTTTCTTGGTTTTCTTCTGTTTATTTTTAGTTCTCTCTTTTCCATCCCTTTCCTTTTGCTCCTCACAATTATTTTTAACTTCATCCTTGTTTTGCTTTTCTTCTTTTAATTTTTTTGTTCTCCCTCATTTCTTATTTGCATATTCAGTGTTTCATTTTTTTCCTTCTCACCTTTATGCAATTTTTTTTTCCCTAATATCTTGTATACTTTCAAGTTCATATCATTATTCCAAAAATGTGTATCATCAAAGATTTTTAATTTTTTTTCCTTTTTATTGCCTTTGTCATTTTAGTTTATAAATATTACCCTACCTATATATGTTATTTGTCATTTTGGTTTATAAATATTACCCTACCTATATATGTTCTTTTTCTCTAATGACACTTTGACTATTATATACCTCATAAACATCATTCCTTCTAATTTATTCATGTTGAAATATTTTCTTTTCTTCTCAGATCTGTTCCCACTAAACATTTTTGTCATAAGTACTCTCAAATACTTTTTCTATATATATCCTATAAATAATCTACTGACTAATTCTTTTATTGAATTTTTTTTCTCTTATATACTAATTATTCACTGAAGTAGCATGTTAGCAGAATAATAAATGTATAAACTAAACTTTAGAAGAAATTATAAATATCCATGTCACAAAAATACAATTAATGCATGTACAGGGCGTATGCTCGTTACTGGCTGTTATAAAAAGGCACATTTGGGTCTGTTTATAAAATATTTTTTGTTTTTAAAATGTTTTTCACGTTTTGTTGAGGCAAAAATTTTAAAAATAATCTTAATATATACCATTTCTTAAAAGTTTTAATCTTTAAAAATAAAACCATTTTAAAAGCACTACAAAGTTGGCCCTTTATTTTCCACTAAAAACACACATTTCATCAAAATAAAATGGAGTCAATCATTCGACGGTACAGTGGGCTGTACATGAAGACCATAACGAGATTGATTTTGACTAGGTTTTTATTAGGAAAATTGGGATTTTCATATAATTTTTTGAAACATTGTTTTATTTCTTCCACGCATGTTTGAAACATGTCCACTTAAGGAGGAGGTTTACTATACATGTTAAAATTATAAGCATCATTTAACTTAAAAAAAAAAACTTAAAAGGATTCCGAGATCCATTCAACAATTAATACTGTCATAAAGATATTGTCACCTCCTGTTAGGTAATTTGCCCTCAAACGTTCCATCCAAAAAAAAAAGAAGCGAAGCTTAAACGAATTGGAAATTAAGTTCTTTTAAGTGGAGTTCCACTTTGTTCACCTTTAATAGGTTCAAATAGAGTTCTTAGTAAAAAAAAAAAAAAAATCGTTTTTCTCAATGATGAGCAGTGATTATTTCTGCATCAATCGAATTTGGACTAAACGATAGCAAATTAATCGTGTGCCATTACATAGTCCTTCAGAGGGATTAACATTTTGAAACAACATGATTGGACAATCTTTTTTTTTTTCCACCAACTTAATTATGAGGAGGAAATTCACTTCGTGTAAAGTTATTTAAGAAATCCTCTTAAATGTTTTGTTCATTTTTTTTCTTTCTATTGTTTCATCACCCGGAAATTGTTGAATAAGAAGATTGTTTATCTCATTTGCATATTCATTTTTTGTTGTTAATATTGCTCAGTTAGTTATTGTCTATGTTTTGGAAATATTGGTCTAAATTTGGAAATAATAAAATTAATTTATTAACTTCATTATTGATGTGAGATTTTCTTTATAGTGACTGATCCAAATATTTGCTTTTTAAATAACTCAATTTTCAATTCCTTCAATTTTGATTTGAAAGCAAAAGCAATGGTCTATTTTGAATTTTCACTCTAATTATAAACTACTTTTTCCCACCTTGATATAGAAGCTAGTTTGTTATTGTGCCTTCTATAATAAAAAGTTTGAATCCAAATATCATAGTGTATCGTATTGCCACATGTAGTGTAATGCTTCGATCATAATGCTAACCAACCCGGGATCTATTGCAATTTATGAAAGCAATTTTTTTTCTTCGATTTAATATAAAACATTACACAAGCTCTTTTTAACTTATGAACATTTTCTTAAATAATTTACTTTCTTTTTTGCTGAAGAGTTTTTTAAGCTAATGATCCTATTCTGTGTTTTTAAGAAAAAAGGATTATGTGTGATAGGTATTAGAAACATTTAGTAGCTAGACATTGTGCAAATCATACTCATACCAAAACTAAAAATTATATATGAGATACAAATACAATTTAATTGAAATTCAATGATAAAAATTATATCATACTAACTTGAATTTTTATAGCTGACCAAAGAATTTTTTTTAAAAGGAACTTTTTTAGTGATAGTGATCTACACTCCTCGGTTTCCGAAGCCCACCACAGGAGGCACGGACCTTTTATATAAAGGGCCCGTTAACCCCTATGGGATTTATCTGACTAATCCAGAGCTGACTTATGGAGAAACCCGAAGGCTCTAAAGGTGGTAAGAGTCTCCTAACACTGACAGTTGCCTTCACAATGACTCGAATTTGAGTCGCTTGTTTAAACGAAACAGTCCTTTGCCAACTAAACCAGCCAGGTGTTGTTTTTTTTTGTTTTTTAAAAAAAGAACTTAAAATAAGATTCTTTTTAAGAATGATCTCCCGTCACAAAACACACAAATAGACTTTTTATTCAAGACTAGTGTCTTTTATTTATTTATCTATTTATTTTTCTAAATAAGCAAATCTCAGTAGATAGTATTTTTAAAATAGATGAAAATTGTATTGTTTTGAAAAATAAAAATTTTTAAAAACTGTGTTAAGAATATTTTTAAAATTTTTGCCTTAAAAAAACGTATAAAAACATTCACAAAAAACTCCAAAAAAAAGAAAAAAAAAACCAAACGATTTATTGAAGTCCAATCACAAAATTGGTTCCAATAATAATCAGTCGATGTTAATTCTGCAGCCCCAGATTTTTCAGTCATGCTTATTTTCTTGGACTAGGAAGACCATCAATGGCTATCAATTGCTTTGGGAAATACGATACGATTGAAAAAACAAATGGGAAAAACGAGATAAACGTGCACTGCAGTCAGTTTATTATTATTATTATTATTTTTTACCAGTTCTTGATTGATTAATTAATGCGACAATTGCATCAAGTAATTTTTTCTTTTGAGGAAGGCACCAAGTAATTTTTGCTTGACCACGCATTTTAGCAAATCAAGTAAAAGATCACGCAAAGCAAAGATAAACTTAATTTAAAATTACAAAACATATTGCAAGCTCCTCTCGTTCTTCTAGATTATGAAAAAATAAACTTTAGATCTACAAACATATGCATATCGTAGCTTATCTCTTTGTTCATGATTAACCCAAATAATTAATTTAAAGGACAAGTGAAAATTTTGTTGTTGTTTTACAGTGTATATATATATAAACCATTATTTTAGAGAAGAAATGCAAATAAAAAACAGTTAAATTAATATTTTTGGGTTTACGGAAGAAAATACTTATTTTTTTGGAAAGAAACCAGCGGAAATATTTTTGTGCGTCCAAAAAGACTGCATGACACCTTTTTCAAGATCATTGTAGATAAATATTTAAGGGTTATCATGTATATATTGCGTCTAATTGTGCGTGTATAATAGTACTGAACCTGTATTATTTTTCTTACTTGATGTGTGTGTAATTAATTACTATGTGTTATAATTTATATGCCATTTCCATTTTTATTATTTACAAAAATAAAAAACAATAAAATAATAATTTTAAATTTCCCCTTGTGCCCCTTTTTCTATTATATAAAGACATTCGTCCCTCAAAACAAGCCAAAAATAATTTATTACTGCTAATGGCAATATTCAGAGTCCCACTCATATAATTGAAACTCCTTAGACTTGTTTTCGGCTATGCAGCTCTTACAAGCAGTGTAGCTCAAACAATACCAAGTCAGTACGACGCCGTTTTCCTCAACAGAAGCAGTTTCCCAGCTGGTTTCATCTTCGGAACTGCTTCATCATCTTATCAAGTAATCTACTACTAATTAAGGCCTAATTAATCAAGCCTTAATTTTCTGTATACATTTTATATGCTCTTCATTTATGTTGTCGCTTTTTATGTACATGTATCTGAGTTTGTGAGTTTGATCAGTATGAAGGTGCTGTTTCTTCTTACTTGCTCCGTCTTTCTCTTATTGTGTGTGTGTTTTTTTCGGTCCTTCTTGATAGAATCTAGGGTCACAAATTATACCCACCTGATCAAAATATGTATAACCTCTAAGTCAAAAATACACACAGCTCATTCTTAAAAGAATTTTCATCACTTATAATACATATTTTTGCATCTTTCAAAAAGCTATTATTAATCCGTATATAAATGAATTTTTCAAGCGAACTAAAATAATGAGTACTCTTATTTAACCTGATAAGGTTAAAACTTTACTACTCATAAAATAACGGGCTTCAGTTTAATATATAGTGTACTTTTTATATTGGAACCCAATATTTTGTGAGTCACGAGGATTAAAAATATTTTTATAAAATAATTGAGTGAAGATGTGGTAGTGTCCAACTGAGAAGTACCATTGATGCTGCTCATTCTTGAACCGATAAGATTAATCGTGTGTTTGGTCACTCCACTTCAAACCAAAACTTTTGGCTGCTATAATATAAAACTCTCACATATTACAGTTTCAGGAAAAATAAAATATAATGTAAAACTTTCACATGTTAGTGTTTGAACCTATTAGAAAATGTCAAGAAAGAAAGAAAGAAAGAAGAAGAGCAAGAACGTGTTTTGAGTGAAAATTTCTGAGATTGATTTCAATGAATATTGCAAGCTGTACAGGACTCATCTTTAATACATTTTCTGGTTTGTAACTAATTTGTGCTTGAAACAATACAAGGATGTCACATGGTAGGATTAACTAACACATTAATTGATTACAAAACTAACTCATAACAGACTAATAATATACTACTAACATTATTGTTCTTCTCTAACAGCCCCCCTCAGACTCAAGGTTGAATAGTTTTCAACTTTGAGTTTGTCTCAAAGAACAGGAAATTGAGAACTCGAAACAGGCTTAGTTAAGCATATCTGCAACTTGATCTTGAGTTGGAACATGCTTGACTTCTATCACTTTTTGAATAACTTTCTCTTGTACAAAGTACAGATCCAATTCTACATGTTTAGTTCTAGCATATAAGACAAGATTAGTAGTAAGCTGTATAGTACTCAAATTATCACAACAAATAATTGGTTTCACAGTTGAAGTAATTTGTAATTTTCCAATTAAAGACTGTAGCCAAGTAATCTCAGCTACTACGTACATTTGTCAAGCTTCTATATTCTGCTTTTATTGAGGATCTAGAAACAGTATGTTGCTTTTTAAATACCAAGATACAATGTCTGATCCAAAAAACACATAACATCCAGAGGTGGAACGTCGATCATCAGGGTCTAAGGCCAATCTGCATCACAAAATGCTACCAAGTTTAACTGTTGTGATGGACGAAGATGTAGGCCAAAATCCAGCGTGCCTTTGAGATATCTCAGAATTCTTTTAACAGCCTGTCAGTGAGATTCAAAAGGTTGTTGTATGAGTTGACACACTTTATTCACTGAATAAGATAGCTCTGATATCGTATTAGAAAATATCAAGAAAGAAAGAAAGAAAGAAAGAAAGAAAGAAAGAAGAAGATCAGCAAGAACGTGTTTTGAGTGAAAATTTTTGAGATTGATTTCAATGAATATTGCAAGCTATACAGGACTCATCTTTAATACAATTTCTGGTTTGTAACTAATTTGTGCTTGAACCAATACAAGGATGCCACATGGCAGGGTTAACTAACACATTAACTGATTACAAAACTAACTCATAACAGACTAATAACAGACTAGGAGTGTCATTGTTCTCCTCTAACAGAACCAAAAGTTTTGGTTCAACCATAATTCCCTAACGCACTATAAATTGGATGGTGTAAAACTTGCAGTGTTTGGGTACCTTCTTGTCTTCATATCCCGTTCCGCTCTCGCCCTTTTTTTGGATGTACAAAAGTCTAAATTCTAAATAATCAAGACAATATAGTTTTGTAATACTAGAATAAAACATTGGAGGGAATATGCTGTCATACAGCCTTTTGTGATTGTTTGATAAACTATACAACTCCTTATTTTCAACATTTTGAATTTCACAAAAAAAAAAAAGAAAATCATCTCAGCTTTTTTTTTTTCCCTGTTACATATATCCCGGGCTTAAAAAAGAACATATACTGGGCATGAAAGTGGATGGGTTGATTCATCTGAGGTTGTTTCCTTGTCTTTTGATTGTGCAAGTAAGACTCAGAATGAGGGTGATGGGATTCGGAAGGTAGTGGATTTCTCTCACATTTTGAAGGTATATGAGATAAAGGGATAGGATGTGATTCGGTGGAACCGAAAACACCGGGAAAATAAAGCTAGACCATTCAGCTCAGCACTAAACGGCCAAACAACCATTAGATCAGTCATCACTGATAAACTGGGCACTGCCACATCTTTTCCCTAAATGATATTAAGTGGAGCTTTCTATGAGAAGTTATATGTCCTAGAGTAGTGCATGACTGCATGTCTAGCCAAAATTTCACTAAAATAAGAAAAAGTATTCAAATACAATAGAAGTTGATATAGAGCAAACAAATAAAAAATAAAACCCGATGGGCATGTTATTTTTTCATACTCTATCTACCTACACATCTCCTGAAAACTCCTAGACAACTTATAAATATCATTTTTCTAAAGTCATGGTCTGAGCATAAAAATATCACTGGCCTTCTAGTTAATTAATTAGAAACTACTAAATTGTAAAATTTACAAAAAATATATATTTTTAAACATTTTAAAAATTAAAAATTCAAGAACTAATTGATACAAGTGTCATGTACTCGGGAGACGTTGAGCCTGGAGGTCTCGCATTGCTCGAAGAAGGGGGTCAGATCCTCGCAGATGCTTCTAGGAGCATTTTCATATTATTAAATACATAAAAGTACTAACAAACGAGCCAAAAAAAAGTACTGACGAGTGATTAAAAATATATATATATATATATATATATATAAAAGATACCACATACTACTAAGAAGTATTTTTTAAAAGAAAAAACATATGATGCCAAAGTACTAATTTTCTAACAAATGAATTAGAAAAAGCTTTGCACCGGAGAATCAGCTCCTTGGTCCCAAAAGCCAAAACACAAGTCAACGACTGGTGCAATGTTCATATGGCGCCCGACTCTAAAAAAATGTCTCAGCGCCCTCGAGATCTGATACTAATTCATAATTAATGTAAGCAGACTTTTTTTTTTTTGAATTAGTAAGTATTTAGGAATCAAGTTAACGTCAAATTTTTAATTGTTATATTTATACATGTTACGGTTGTATAAACATATGGTTCTTTTTTTCTTTTTGTTAATAGGGTAAACGCGTGGTTTGAAAACTAGTAACGAGGGTAGAATACCCGCGGACTGCATTCTAATACTCGAATTAGTAATCATACATGCAGAGAGAATTTAACCATATATTTAGAAGAGCCGTTGGAACACTAAATTATGATTATAATCACTTTTTGCTACAGTATTTCTTTTATAAAATTTGAACAAAAAAGTGGTTTTATAAGGTGATTGGGAGAGTAGTTTGAACCATGAGTTTGTATTTGAGAATTGTAGCATGTGAGAATTTTACACTGTAGTTTTTTACTGTAGCATGTGAGCTTTACAGTGTTCATAGTTCAAACTATTGGTTTAGACTACTCTTCTAAAAACCCTATTAACCGTTGTTTATAGTTTCAATCATGCAATAAACACTCATTTAAAGGGCGTTTGGTAGGGGTGGTCCTAACCACTAACTTAGCTTTCACATACTACAGTAAAAATAATTCTAACCAATAATTCTAACCACCATGCCAAATATCCTATTAGATTGCATTATCAATGCTCATATATATAGTATAAGACTAAGTTCTAACCACTATGTCAAACAGCCTATTAAATTGCAACATCAATGCTTATATATATAGTATGAGAACTAATCCACCCAAAATATACATACATATATATATATATATATATATATATATATATATATATATAGTACGAGAACTAGACTTTATTGGCTTCTTCATAACTTGATTTATTGCTTGATAATATTACGGAGCGTATATTATGTACCTAAGTTTGAATCAGAAATAAATTAAATTAGCCACGTACATAATCATACTAGAACTTACGGATGTCCAAAGGAAATAAAAAAAAGGTTAATTATATAATTGTACCTCTTAGTATTAACTTTTTCTTAATTTGTCCATTTGTTTTTAAAAACTACTAAGGTGTCTTTTAAATTTTAAAAACTTATTTCAATTTCATTCTTATGAATTATGAATAAAAAAAAATTAGACAAAACAACATGACTACTCTTAAATAGTTTTGCACAATATTTTGTATATCAAAACATTAAATAATCCTAAAACAAGACATTAATCTCAAAAAAATATCTTAAGTTTTGTGACTTTTTAAATTTTAAAACATTTTTTAACAAAGTTTCTTCAAAAGAAACATATATTTTATAAACAATTCAGGTTTAATTAAAGGCATTCTTATCTTATCTCTATATTTTTTAGTTGAAAAAGTCAATAAAGGATAAAGTTGAAATAAGTTTTTGAAATTCAAATAATACTTTTGTAGTTTCTAAAAATAAAAGAACAAATTAAAAAATAGTAAAAACTAGAAGGTATAATTATGTATTTAACCCAATAAAAAAAGAAAACTTGGGGATTATTTTTTAATATATGTATATAAATATGTACTTCTAAATTATTGAGCAGAGAAATTTATGTGGTGCATTATACTGCAGAAAGAATAGACGACAGGAGCAACAGGGATGTAGCAAGTGATGAGTATCACCGTTACAACGTGAAACAATATAATGATGATGATGTGTTGTTTGAAGAATAGTAAATTTTCTGTATTAAAAAAAAACCTTCTTTGAATTCAAATTCTATTTTAGTACTGATATATAGGACGTCACAAAACAAGTTTTTGATTTATCAAGTTATTCTAAAATAGTCTTTGCTTTTATTGACTATTTAAATCGATGGAAAAATACAAGACCCTTTTTAGGAGTCAAGCGCTAGCATGTAATTTATAAAATTAACCCCTAATAATCTGCATATTATCACATGCATTTTCTTGTCAAGATTTTAATAGTGGGATGGACGAAAGCTAATTTTCGAGCACAACTTAAAAGATCAACTACCTCATTTTAAGTGTTAAGGACCAATATACATAGTTTATAGTTTTTTTTTGAAGGGTATACATAATTTCAAAGTTTAGAGACTCAAATAGGATTTACTTGTTTTAATAATTGAAATAAATCTTTGTGGTTAATTCATCTTGTTAGTATTTTCTCTAAAGAATTATACGTCATATAGGAAGATGCGGAGATTAGGAAGGACATGAATTTGGATGCTTATAGATTCTCTATCTCATGGTCGATGTTATTGCCTAGTAAGTCCATTGTTTTCAATCATTGCTATATATATGGATATCATAATTAGAGAAATATTGTAAAATTAAGATAAAGGTTACTTGGTTAGAATCGTAAGATTCATAACCCCCTAAACTTTTTAAGGAATTTATAATACACGCCCAAAGTTATTAGCTGGTTTCAAATAAAATTAGTACGTATGCATCTATGTATATTTTTTTTATATATATATATATATAGATGTATATGCATCTAACAATTTTTCCTATTGCCTCCAACATATTTAATATAGGTTTGAAACCCTTCGTGACTATCTTCCAGTGGGATACTCCTCAAGCTTTAGAGGAAGAGTATGGTGGTTTCTTAAGCCCCCCGCATTGTGCAAGCGTTTGTCACCGTAAACCCCTATATCCATGCATGCAGAAATACTGCAAGTAAATGATTTATCGTTGATACAATTTTCATGGTTTTTTTGGTTTTTTGCGTTACAAAATATATGCAGAAAGCATTTCAAAGACTTTGCAGAACAGGATGAACCACTGGATCACCCTGGATGAGCCATACGGCTGCGCCTGGGGTGGTTATGCAAGCGGTTTTTTACACCTGCCCAACGTTCGGCATGGCAAAACCTAAACTGTAGAGGTGGGGATTCCGGGACAGAATTATCTGGTAGCCCACAATCAGATTCTCTCTCATGCTATCGCAGTCAAAGTGTACAAAGAGAAGTACCAGGTCAATAACAAAAGAAATTAAGTTCCATATTAGAGATTCAAACTATATGATTATATAAATATTCATGAGAGTAGCTAAAAACTATGAGCAGGCATCTCAAAAGGGAAAGATAGGAATAACGTTGGTAACCAACTGATATGTATCGTATTCAGATGCAAAGCACAACCACAATGCTGCTTTACTATCCCTTGATTTCGCATTTGGGTGGTTAATATCAATCCAAGAGAATATATAACTAATCTAAGTATGTTAGCTCTTGGAAACCTTGTTTCAAACTAAAACTTTTAATTTGAACTAAGTTGCTATACTGTTTCCTTTCACAAAATTAATTTTCTTTAATATTGTTTTCTATTACAGGTTTATGGACCCCTTGACATTTGGTGACTATCCGCATGCCATGCGAGTTCTAGTTGGAAAGCGATTACCCAAGTTTACTACGAAGGAATCCAAACTTGTTAAAGGATCACTTGACTTTATAGGAATAAACCACTATACTACAAACTAGGCAGCTTATGCGCCTATTCACAATACTTCAGAAGTCAGCTCTTTTACAGACTGTTGTACAAACATAACAAATATGTAATATCCGGTAATTAAACAACGTAAATTAATTCAGTGGTGATTGAAGATTTCTTCTGTAATAATGGAATATTAATTTTGACCATATTAAAATGTTCTTGTGGCAGTCGAACGAAATGGTATCCCTATTGGTCCGTAGGTACCTACATGCACTAGTAATATAGATATATAGAGCATTTATTAATTCTATATACGTTTGTACTGTTGATGAGCACTATTATGTGATATTATGGCAATATTGCAGGCTACTGGTGCAAGATGGATCTATGTTTATCCACAAGGACTTTACAACCTTTTGGTGTACGCGAAGAAAAGTACAACAATCCACTAATTTACATCACAGGAAAACGGTAATGAAGAGCATGATCAAGCCCAATTCTTTTTATATTATTAATTATACAACAGTTGTATTTATGTAAATATCCGAGTCATAAGTTTTTGATCAATTGTGCAGGCATTAGTGAAAAGAATGATCCCAGGTTATTGCTTGAACAAGCCCTTTATGACTTCCAAAGAATTAATTACTATTTCCGCTCTCTCTTATCTTCAGAAAGCAATTTAGGTGGTGTTTGAAAGTTGGTGGGAACCGTTGGTTAGAACCACTTTTACTGTAGCATGTGAGAGCTTTATACTATAACAGTTTTTTTTTTATGTAGCATATGAGAGCTTTATACTGTTCATAACTGAATTTGTGATGGAAACCGTAGTTTCCACCACTATGTCAAACAAGGGGTTAATTAACTTGCTACTAATGTTTATTAAATTAACACGTGATCGCTTGCTTAATTTGGATAATATATATGGCCGTGACCTTAATCAAAATAATATTTAATTTGTACAGGAAAGGGGTCATTGTGAAAGAATACTTTGCATGGTCATTGTTGGACAACTTTTGGGGTGTTTGGAAAGTGGTGGGAATCAGTGGTGAGAACCACTTTTAATGTAGCATGTGAGAGCTTTACACTGCAGCAATTTTTTTTTAATTGTTACTGTAACATGTGAGAGCTTTATACTGTTCATAATTGAGTTTGTGGTGGAAACCGCAGTTCCCACCACTTTGCCAAACACCCAGTTTGATTGGGATATGGGTTCCACTGTTCGATCGGTTTGGCATTAATTATGTGGAATTACAATAACGGCCAGAAAATATACCCCAAACTGTCAGCACATTGGTCTAAGAAAATCCTCAAGAAATGAACTAATTATACACTCTGATGGGGCACAATATGTGCTCTAGATATTCCTTTTCTACGAGCTCCACATTAATTACCGTTTAATCCTATCAAATTGATGATGTATGGTTTAATTATTAACAATGTTGGAATTTGTTCCCTTATTAGTGACTGATTTAAGGAGCATGATCTGATGTCTTTATTTAGGTGTTGAACTTTTTGTCGTTTTGAGAGAACTTTTTATTAATGAAGCGATTTCCTTATTTGTGATGTCGTTTTCTTTATGGCTTAAATTGATCAATTTTTGGGTCTAATTTCTCTGCTCTGTGTATTTTCTTCTTCTTTCTGTGTTTGGAAGGAGATTCTATCCCGATTGCTCATTTTGCAAATAAAATAAAATAAAATAAGTAATATTCTCACTTCCTGTATGTCGTAACGTGAAAGCTTCTTGTACATTTTTTCTCCTTTGAACAACCACTTCCATTTTAACCAGTTTAAATAGTGAAACATCATGATTCACGAGAAATGTGGCCAATAATCCTGATTTTCCCATGAGTACAAGAGGGTAGCAAATGAGAAATTAAACATTGTAAAGCTCTCACATACTACAATAACAATAAAAAAATCGCTACAGTATAAAACTCTCATATATTATAGTAAAAACAGTATTAACCGACGGTTCTAACCACTCTGCTAAACACCCCGTGGGATAACTGCATTTGAGTGGAGGGGACTTTTTTGCACTTTCTCCTACAGAAAAGTATGATCCAGAAGGCAATCCCAAAAAATGCACTTGGCATAAATGAATTTCAAAAGACCTTTTCCAGACGGAAGCAAAAGTTTGGATTATTTATTATGGCATGTCTAGGTATGGGTACTGAAATTTTCCTCTCGGACAGCTTGAATTTTCACAATAGAGCATTTCTGCTAAAATAAGCTGTAATCAAGAGGATTCGTACTTCAAAGTCCGCTTTGAATACCGACTCATCTGGGTTTTCGACCAATGCCGGTCCCTCTAGTCTCGTTTGGTTTGGAGAGCTTCCCCCTTCCCCTCCCCTCCCCCTCCCCTACTCGTCTTCTAAGATTGGAAAAAAGATGGCTTAAATTATTTTTTCTTTTTTTAAATGAAGGATGTTGTTTTTTATTTTTTGTTTTTTTACTAATGATCAGTTTTAGACAAGAACACTAAATGAAAGGGTAAAAAAACATTGCAGATTCACTCTCTCAAAAATCTCCAGTAGTGGCTAGTAAACACAAGTACCAAGTACAAATTAATTCAAGATTTAGGGGGTTTCTTTTCCCTACTGAATAGGCAAATCTTGATAGCAGATTTTATCTTCGAGGAAATCACAGTCCAATTACAAAATTAGTTCCAAGAAAAGAACGAGGTAGGGGACACTGATAGGATGTTGGGTAGAGTGGTTGAAATCGTTGATTAAAACTGTTTTTATTATAGCATGTGAAAGCTTTACACTATAGTGATTTTTTTTATTATTATTGTAGCATGTGAGAGCTTTACACTATTTATAATCAAAAAAGTGGTCTGGACCGCTCCATAGAGCGAGGGTTAATTAAAAGGATTTAAACTAGAATGTATAGTTTTGCATTTAACGTAAGTTATACATACATGTATATACATTATACTATATGTATGCCTCGACCATGAATATTGATATAATTAAAATGATTTAAACATCCTCTAGACTCAATGATGAGCGTGATACAGCTGGATTGACCCCAACGCTTATAAATACATATATATAAAAGAAATCTATGGTGACGTGAGTTGCAATCCTTACTAAGTACCCAATAAAAAAGCGCCACCTAATTTAATCAGGACGCCCTCTTTGGTGTCCGGAGTCCTGCTAGTTTTACTAGTTTGGCTACCGTCGCGCGCTTTGGGAAATGATTGAAAAAACAAATGAGAAAATGAGAAACGTGCAGTGCAGTCGGTTGATTATTTAACGCACTCGACACTTGCATTTTTTTTTCGTTTTTTTTTTTCTTTTTTTATAGCTCCACTGCACATTTTAGCAAATCA
>CAMOHE010028177.1:0-10915 GCA_946598075.1 Artocarpus hirsutus | reverse complement strand
ACTTGGGTTTTCCTAGCCGTACAAATATAAAAAACAAGTCTTTTCCTCTTTCCTAGATTGAAAATTACTTTGGACACCATTTTTGACCAGTCAAATCGCCACGCTCTTGTAAAGGTTTAAATATATATTTAATATCAATTTACGGCATTGAAGTACTCTTTTCTCGCGTGGTAAGCCTACGGCTGGGGGCTAAAATGTATGGAAAAGCGATTTTCATCCTTACAGTTATAACCTGTTTTCAATAAAATAATAGATTTTAGTGTTAAATATTAATAAAATAGTAAGTTTTAATCTAATATATAATATATAATATATATATTTAAATTAAGACCTATTTTTTTTATTAATAACGAGTTTTAACTTGTATACCAAATAAGATTGCTCAAATTTGTCATGTACCTTACAGGTACAAGTCTAATTACATAAAGCCCAGTGATCATTCCTATATATTCAAATAATTTGGCATGAATTATAGAATTATTTTAAAAACATGGTTTATAAGTTACATAAACATATTTTTTATGAAGAAAAAACTAAAAAAAATAAATGGTTGCAGACATAGTTAACAATAAAACTATAACCAACTCTACTTAAAGGTAAAAATTCGAATCCCCATCCTAAGTATAAAAAAATCTAAAACATGAACATAATATAAAGTTAATTAAAAATAAAGTTGTAAACATAATTTAATTTGCCTTTTAAAAGATTAACTCTATTAGAAAAAAATGGTTAATCTTATAAATGGTCCTGAGGTTTTCCTTCAGTCTTATTTTAGTCTCTTGAGTTTTAAAAGTCTTATTTTGATCCTTAATTCATTGTTTTGTTTCAATTTTACTTCCTCTTAATTAGGTATTAAATATTTAACAAAAAACTTTTTTAAATATCCCATTTTATACCATTAAAAAGGGACACTTTGTTAAATAATCTTTTAAGAAAGAAAAAAGAACCCAAAAGACTTTGGTTTCTTCCTCTCCCTTGTGCAGACCACCACCATTAACGAAGGGAATGCCCGCCACCTCTCCATTGTGAGCCAGCCCTCCTGTTGCACGCCTAAGTCACTGAGTGATCGAACGCTACGGACATGATCCCAAACGCCTGGTTTACAAACTCAAAGGCATGAGCAAAACCAGAAAACAACGTAGGAGCACTACCAAGAAAAAGTTCATCCCTACCACCACCACCAGAGCACAACAACTAATTCTCAGCCAAAAAACACCAAAACAATAACAAAAATGAGAAAAATCTTAAAACACACCAAAAAAAAAAAAGGCTAAAATGAGGAAAATCTTTAGAATTATTGCAGTCTGAACATTTTCAGTCGACACCATGTAATTTCGGAACTATGCATCACCTCAACGACCACAAACACATTAATACAAAATAATAATAATAATAATAATAGAACAGAAACAAAAAACATATCAGAAAAATCAGATAAGAGAGTCCTAATAAAAAACGAAAATTGTTGAGAAACATTGCAACAAAAGGGACTTTCAGCAATGACAAGTTTCGTCTCTACAAACCAGCATGTCATTGGAAAAAACCTAATTAGCGATGATATTATTAGTTTTCTAAAACGATTTTAGAGAAAATATGCAGAAATGTATTAAAGGTATTAAAGGTGCAGAATGTATATAATAAAAATTTTTACATAACCTTTGTAAAAACATTTTTTTATAGAGTATATTAGTTTAATGCTAAATAAATATATATAACATATACTTACCGATTGAAGTGATTAGAACAAAATATTTTTACCAGAAGTCACCATTCTCTTTATGAAATCAAAGCCTTCTTCGCTTAGTCCTAGAAACTGATCGGATGATCGTGTGGGGGTAGAAGAGAGTTAGGTTTTTTTAATGATCATTATTCTCACTTTTGCCACCCACTAATCTCAACACATGAGAAAAAGGGGTTTGGAGATGAGAAACATTTCTTCTTCGCTTTTCTCTCTCTACATGCCTCTCTCTAGACTATCTGGCAAAATTATTGCACTTTAACTGAGACCATTAATCATGTATTGAATGATTAAAGGAGGAATCTATTTATAACAAATGAGAGATCTAATTAATTCTAGACGCTTCCTCTATTTAAATTTTAAATATCGCATATCTAATTAAAATAACAGAGACAAGTTTCCCTTTTCTTATATGCATGTGGTGCCACACACAGAGAGAGATTCTTCATGCTTGTGGCGCCAATCACCAACTAGTAGGAGAAGGAATACTATTTATTACCTAATTTGATTCGTTTACAAATTTAATTTTCCAATTTTGAATTAAATCATATTAATTTTAAAAGTTCTAAATATTAAAAATTGGAGAACAAACTTTGGACTGCATAGAGAATTTTTCCTTGTGCTTGTGCGTGCCACATACAATAGGTGGGACACACTGTGTCTTCCAAATTAATTATTTAATAATTATAAATTATTTTATAAAAATTATTTTGAGTAATATTTAATTTAGAATTTCATAATTCTAAGTTAATTAATTAAACCAATAATTTCACTTGTCCAAACAATGTTTATAAGGATGACGGGGACTAATGGACCCATAATTTCAAGCTCCAATAAAACCAATATATTAATTAAACTCTTTAATTCATATATTACTCTTTAATCAATTTTAATGTTACTCCACTAAAAACTTGGAACTACACTCTTAAAATTATAGATATAATTACTCATATTTTAGAGTCGTTCATTTGATATAGCTATTGCATATAAATTAATCTTTCATAAATAATTCATAATTAGAGCTAGGAAAAATCTATTAACCTCTCTAACTACTTCTTTATACTTAAGTGTCATTGATTCTCTAATGAATAATAAATTTATGAACTTTATCACGAATTGTGCTATCTTATTATTCAAGACCCGAATAAACAATGAAGAGAATTATTTATCTGCTTCTCTTTAGAGAAGTAATGAATTCTATCTCATAATATTAACATTCTCGGTTACCTACTTCATTATGCCTCCAAAAATAACAAATTTAATTAGATTCCCAAATATAGACCATGTAAATCAAAAATCAGAATTCTATAACTAGGAGTATGCTAATAATTCAAGTTTAAAATCATCTTATATATAACAATCAATCGAAGTGATGAGAACTTGCTTCATTAAACGCAAATTATTGTTCATATTACATCACGTCTCCATCCTACACAATTTCACTATGTGCAGTGCACTCATTTAATGAGTCACTATATTAACAGTTCAAATAAAACCGTCCCATTTTATCCGACCTATATGTTGCATCGCTAGAACTATATGAACAAAAGCTTAGTAAATAATGTTAGGATTACTGCACTAAGAAACAAAGAATTTATTTGTATTTATGACATTTTTGGTTTAATAAAGAATAATGTGATTTTTTTTATGTGTCAAAACGAACCTCATATTACTTTCATCTTAATAATTGTATATTAAGTAAACATATGATCTATGACTACTAGGACTATACCTTAGAATTGCACCTATAAGGGGTTTATATGCCGATTTCATGACTAATACTTTAAATATATAGTCTGCAATTTATGAATAAAGCTGGACACTTTATTTATTCTAAGATTCTAATAGGGGTTTACATCTGTTAAAGTCTAGTACATCTAGAGAGTATGACGTGGTAGGGTGCACATGCACACATCTTTGATTCAATAGTAGTGATTCCAACGAGACCAGAGGTCTTCTAAATACTTATTAAAGAAGTCGGTGGGACCTTTAACAAAATAGTGCGGACGGTTAGATATGAAATAGAACAACTTTTAGGGCCTACTTTGTTGCTATTCTCACCAAAACATATCTACAAGTAAACGAATGAAGCAAAAAGCAATCACAATAATTAAGGTGGAAGTAAACAAATTTTAATGGAGAGGGTAGTCTACACTAAGAAGGTTAGGCATCATGGAGAAAAGCTACTCCAAGGGATAAGGCTGATGGAGCCTTGGAGGAGTGAAGTGCTAATAGCTTGGAGTTTTTTTAGAGGGGAAATTCGGTAAAGTGTACCCTAGAATCAAAGGAAAGACTTCCAAAAGTCCTCATCGTAGGGCACATACCTTAAAGCAGGCTTTGGAAATTTTTTTGGAGATGACCTTGGAGGCATTCCTAAGGCAATAGAGGTCAAAGGGCATAAACCACATAGGATTCTTTTGAGTTTGATGGGCACAAACTCAAAGAGATAGAGAGGAGAAAAAATGCTGGAGTTTTGGCTAATGGAGAGATCATTCTAATATGATGAGAGGAATGTGTTGAGGAGTTAGGGCGTAAATTAGAGAAGAAGGGGAGTTTTTTTATGGTTACTCCGTAAAGCATGTTCTGTACGATGGTCAGGTTTGAAAAGACTTTCTATAGGAGTAAACTCATTGTGTGACTTTCTAAGCATGACCTTTTTTTTTTTTTTTTTTATGCGTAAGGCCTCTAACCAGAGGACTAAGCATGAACTTTATTATGCTAAAAATGGTGTAAATTGGGGACAAAATCTATGTTTTTTGTTGATCAAATCATCTTTTCTAAGTTGCTAGGTTCGGAGTTAATTTATTTAGGTTGAAAATTCCGTCTCTAGGACATTTAGGTGTGTCTGTTCTTTTCCAAAAGCAATTTTTTGCCATTTTGGCTAAAGGAACTGGACTCTGACTCTAGACCAGAACACCGCCAGAGGCGTGTGTACTTCTTGGAAGCATATCCAAGTTGCCTCTAGGTTGCTCTGACACGTTTTTTGATAAGATTTTGTGGTTTTTCTTTAGCATTTTTGAGGATTTTCTTGGGATTTTTGGCCAATTTATGGGCTTTTAGATTTGGTCTTTCTCATAGATGATTTCTAAGGATAAAATATGAATCTTTTTGCTTGATTCTCCAAGTGGCATTAAAATCATATTGGGCTAAAATGAACAAGTCTATTTGCTTACTCATGGCCTACCAGACCAAAACCGACAAAAATTCCTCGAGCATAGTTTGGGTCTATGTATCAAGCCCATTCATATCCATTCATATCAAAAGATGGGATCTCGCGCATGACCGTTGGAAGAAAGTGATACAAAAACAACTATCAACAATGTATAATTAGGGAGATGCTTTACTTTAAATGTCGAAACAAGTTGACTTTATGGTAAACACATTAATATATTAGGTTAGTATATTAAACACATTCGCATCTCCTCGGTATCATTTCGCACTGCGTGAGCTGATAAAAGCTTAATCTTCAGCTTCTTGAGCATCCCCTCGTTAAGATTCTTCCCCCGAATGAAGTCAACGACCTCTCGAGAAGCCAACCCATCAAACAAAACCTGAAGAGAAGCAGAGAGAGAAGCTCCACCCACCACTGCTGCTGCCCTGGTGTTCTTCACAGAAAGGAGCTAAAAATGATAGAATAAAGCTAAGAGAAGTGGCTCTCAAATGTGTTGTTTGAATCTCAGAGCGTTATCACTTGGCTTTTGATTAGATGAATCCAACTCCTCCAGAGCTTTGACAATACCCTGGTGAAGCTTCCTAGTAGAAATTTCATATGTGTTTTATGTGTATGTTAAATCTATTACTTGCCAGTTTTCTTCTCTTTTTTCTTGTTAGGATCAATAACTAGTTTGATGTTTTGGTTGGGGAAGAGTCAGAAATGGCAACTACATTATGCAAGTTTGACTATTTCAAAGAAAAATTTATATCTGGATATTGATGGAGTTAGTCTCATTCTAGTTAGTCTCATACTAGCGAGTAGTGATTTCCATTTCTCAGCAGCACATATACAATGCAACACATGACATTTATGGAAACAAAATTGCTTTGAGGCTCCACAAGAAATACAAGGGTGGATCCCAAGGAAGAGTTAGTTCCTTACGGAGCTGAATAGTACTGCTCTAATATGCATGATAGACTAAATATGACACAATTGTTTGATACTGTGATGCAATTGTACATAATGCTTTTAGGAATTAGCAGGATTAAAGTGCGTATTGATTAAAAAGAACAAAAAATTCTATTGAACTATATGCTTCTCTCCATGTCGAGGATACAGCAATTATATATAGAAAGTAATACAAACTTTAAAATATAAAATTTAGTTTCATGCTTCTGACTTAGATCAACAATTAATCCCAAGTTTCATGCTTCAACTTTATTGCTCATATGAAATTTTACCAGTTTCATGCTTGAACTTTAATGTTATTAGCATCTAAAAACAACAATTAAAACATATAAAAGTTAGGGTTTTTGTTACGTGAATTCAAATTGGTGTAGTTTTTAAACTTTATGAATTAAACTGATAGTTTTAAACTTATATATGTAGTATAAATAGTGGTTTTAAATTGATGTTTAAAATATAAAGGTGTAAACAGGGAATAGACATCACATCGGATAGCTAGGGTTTGAAAATATCAATTTAAACTATGGTTTAAGAAGGAAAACATGGTTTTTACAATAGAGAATAGTTCAAAATGGTAACAATTTAATTGGAGGTCAAGTTCTCAAAACTAATTATTTGACTCGTTTTAAACCATTCTCATCATTTTAAACCATTGTTTTATTTTGTTTACCAAATGTCAATTTAAGCTAGAGAAATAGATACAAACAGTGAGAACTTATGTACCAAACGCTACCTTAGTTTCATGGTTATGACTTAGATCAAGGTATCTTAAGTCTCCAAGTCAAATTAGAAACTGGACGTAATAGTGTAGTCTCGCTTTTCTATTTTTACAAGCTCCTTTGATTTTTTTTTTTTTTTTTACTGAACCAGGCTAAGTTTGGCCTCGTTAATCTTTAGCAGATTGTCAGCTGGTTACGATACAAAGAGGGATATTTTCCTTTTACTCTCTATGTTTTAGGTTTTTTAAAAAACTATATTTTCGGTTTGGATCTCTTCAAATTGTACCTTTAACTTAGATTTAATATACAAATCTACATCTTACCTCGATCAATAATTAATTATGACCTTTAAAATGATCAAATTATACAAAAGTAAAAGAAAAAAATTCAAAATTTTAAAATGTAACACCTAGAAAAAATCCAGCAATTAATAAGAATAATTAATTAAGGATTTTTTTTATTACTATGCCGCTAAGTTCATAAAAAAGTATAAGTTTAGAACCTATAAATACAAGTTTCTATAAGAATTATGAGGATAGAAACATATGACAAACTTACTTAGACTATGTATGTTGGGTAAGTTTAAGAATAGCCACAAGCCATTAGATGGATGGCTTAATAATAAACCGAGAAAATTTAAGTATTTAAGTCAAGGTTTCCAAACATTTATTTATGTGCAAAGATTTATGGAATTACAACATAATTCTAATATTCCATGATTAGATTAAACTCGGTAATATTTAGCGCCATCAAGCATTATGAGAAACTGTAAAAATGCAGTTCAAGGTTAGAAACTTTTTGTAACGCTTGAAAAATTCACAAGTTTAAATCTCAACATAATTACGATTTATGAATATGACTTTTTCTAATTAACATGTATTTAGAAAGTCTTAATAACAATAACGCTTAAGTGATAAATATTGTTATGAATGCGCAATTTTATGTGCTCTCGGTATGAACCACATAGGGAAGGTGATATTATGATAGCACACTTAGTTAATTAAAAATAATTTAGTTAATTAAAAATAATTATTCAATGTGACTAAGGTTTTATGATTCGATAATCTCATGTGAGGGTTCAAAAATAGTTTTTATAAGAATCTCAATTAAAATAGCTAAATTGAGATTAATTGATAAAAAGAATTTCCAACTCAGTATAATTTTATGGAATTCTTATGTAATGCTAGTTTAATAAGAGAAATCTAGATCAACAATGATCAACAGTTTAATACCATGATTCAAACATGGTGAATACAAAGTTCACGAACGCAAGATCGATCTCAGATTTAGATGAAGATCACAAGGCATGGTAACCATTTTCTAAGCCATAAGGATTATTGAAAATTCAAGAAATTACAATATCTTATATGTGGACAGTTAGTTATTTATACATGTTAGTAATTATGTCAAGTTTATAATCATAATAATTAAAAAAAAAGGTCCATAGAATCCACAAGCATTTCATGAGACCTTAAGGCAACTCAAGATTAGAAAGGATTATTTTTAAACATATATTGTGATTAATGAAAGTTTAAAAGCATCCATAAATTGGATACAGATCCATAAATGACTTTTTATTATAAGTAGTTTGGGTTATATCCATCAAGCATAATTTGTGTTTAGTTTAGAATTTGAATTAAATTGACTTATAGATAGTCAATTTAGTTTATGAAAATTTCTATAATTTAAGATCACTACTTTATGATAAAAATAGAAGCCGATGATATGTTTAGATGGTGAGAGATACGAGGATTATTTATTAGATAGCAATTTAAAATTTTAAAAATTTGCTAAAGAATGTCTTGATCAAAAAGTGTGTTTTACAAGGATGGATGATCTAATTTCAAAATTTGATCAACCCTTAGTTCATAGCTCTTAGCACATAAAAAGAAAAAAAGCAATGGGTGGGAAAATTGTGAAAACCATAAAGTGTATCATAGCTCATTAAATGGATGATCTAACTTCAAAAGTTGATCAAACCTTAGTTCATAGCTCTTACCTATTTTGAGGATAAAGACGGCGTTTCAGAAACAAATCATGAAAACCGTAAAGTGTGGATAGTTCATTAAATGTTTTAAGGACAACGTACAAATGTTAACAAGATGAATAAACAGTGAAAGAATTCGTAATTAATTATTTATTTTTTGTTTCCCTCTTAAGAAATACCAAGCTTCAACGTCCAACAGGCTAGCACCTACAGTAATGTAACTGCCGCTGCAACAATCAAGAAGACATATATATTCTGAACTATTGGGTAATCAAGTTTTCCAACCAAGAAACTAGTAGCCAAGAGGGATACCATGCAAAACCATTTTCAATTTTAAAACAAAACATGTATGCCATATAGTCACAACATGAGAAGTCTAAAAAAATTAAACTTATGAGATTCAGTCATTAAACTTATGAGATTCAGTCTAATCCTTTGAAGCATCTAAAAGTAACACACACGTCAGGGCAGTTTAAACAGATGAAGAAAGTTATTTTTGAAATAACCAAATAAATAGGATATAAAAATATCAGTGTTGGATTTTTTTAGAACATACTTACAATCTAAATTTGATACACAGATATATGTATCATTTGGTTTGTCTTTAGTTCATTGTGGATTGTACAGCAGAAACACCTCATAAAGGACTCAAATCTATATACGTAGTTATTTTTTTTTTCTTTTTCTTTTTTGGCTAGAAGAGTCTATATATACATGATAATTGTAATGAAATATCACAATTCTCGAGACAGAAAGACAAGGCATATAACGTTGGAAATCTATTGAAGCGTTGTAAGGAGTTTTTTTTTTTTTTTTTTTTTTTTGGGCGTTACAGTTTAGTTATTTTTTATTTTTGATTTATGGAATTTTTTTTATTTTGTTGTTTTGGTTAAGATCTAAGATTTCTTTATAGATCTAGTTGTTCGTTACTGAGATTTGTTTTTGGATCTATTGTTAGAAATCAGATTTATTTTTTTATTTGTTATGTACCTGAAGTGTTTGATAAACTATCAAAACAAAGATTGAACATTATAGGAAAGTATGATTTATTTGTTATTTTTGTGTTTTTTCTATATTTTATAGGAATAAATGATGATTATAAGTTGTATAGCGATCTTCTAATTATGAGATGAATAAGAAATACGAGAAGTAGTTTCAATAGCTATGTTCTGCTCTAAAATGTGCCAAATTTTGTTTTGTAATCTAACAAGTTTCAATACGATACCTAGTGGGTTCCACTTCAGCACCTAGTGGGTTCCGCTCTAGCAGCCCGCATTGACGATCGAAGATGATCAATAATAAGATAGTCATATAGATTTAGCTCTAGTATCTAGCAGGTTCCATCCTAGCAACCCGTGCCGAGGACCAAAAACAGTTGGTATTTCTTTATTTTAAAAAGATACGAGATAATCCAATAAATCCACTCCAAAACTTGGAGGGTTCTGCTCCAACTCCAATACTTGTTGGGTTCAATTACGGCACCCCATGTCAACGACCACAGGCAATTGTTTTTTAAATAAAAATGAAATAATCTAGTACATTTTTCTTTAGAACCTGCCAAATCCCGAAATAAGGTGGGTTCTACTTTGCACCTTCACCCTCCCTCGACACCAGCCAAAGTAATCTGTCATATAAGGGAGAGAGAAAGAATAGTAATTTAGGTTTTTAATAAATCATCTTCTTTAATTAAAGAATAAAGAGTAACTTGAACTTATAATAAATCGTTTTTTTAATTAAAGGTGTAATTTTGAAAAGACCTTTTAGAAGGACACTCTTGAAAATTTGTTTTTTTAGAGGGAAGTTTTTATGCTTCTATCAAAAAAAAAAAAAAAAAAAAGAAAGAAACTCTCTTTATATTACACAGTAAAAAAATAATAGTGACAAATTAAAGAGAAAATTACTTCGGAATATATATAAAAAAAAATTAAAGTATTTATAAAGAGCATGCATTAAAAGAATAATAGTTTACTTTTTTATTAAAAAAATAATATATACAAATTTTTAAGGGTGATGAGAGGAAAAAAAAAGGTTAAAAAACCACAGAAGAATAAAAAAAATTGATCATTTTTTGATTAGTTCTGCCAGAGAGCTCTCATTTTTAATATAGTTATAGATAGATTATAGATATATTGCACTTTTTATTTTTTTGGTTGAAAGTGAACATTGAACGAGTTGATCTGTGAGATTTACGCCTGAAACTTCGTCGTCCTCCATTTTATCGATCAAGAAATATGAAGCGGTTACGGGGTTAAAATAAATGCTATTACGCAATTAAAATTTGGGAGTAAATGATAAGAAATATTACAAAAATGTGCTCAATGGCAAGTTCAATTTCAGTAGATAAACAACAA
>CAMOHE010028172.1:0-10799 GCA_946598075.1 Artocarpus hirsutus | reverse complement strand
GAGAGTTCTTGACTTGCAGAGGAGTGAGCTCCGTGAAGCGGATTAACAGTTGGAGCGTCATTGGACCTCTTGTCAGAAGCTTTTCACAAACATTCTGCGCACATATATACACACATATGTACATATAAACAACACAATCATGATCCGAATCAATTGAAAACATCAGCTATTTTATGTATCTCAATCGAAAGTAAAAACATGGAAGCATGTTTGAGGTAAAAGAAAGAGAGAAGAAGGCGTACAGCGACGAGATTGCCGAAGTGAGAGGTGATGAGATGGACGGCGAATTTGATGCCGTACGGAGTCGCCATGGATGTCGCGGTCGGTGTCGTCTTCTCCTTTGCAATACAACGCTTTTATGCCTTTGAGAATCTCAGACAGAGAGATGCAGGCGGGAACTGAAGCAGAATTTGTTCCTAGGGCATGGCACCAGGTACAACTTTCCTGTGGAGACAAGTACCAACATCAACTGCCCACAGCTCAGCGGTTGAGCAATTGGGTATTCCGGAAAGGTAGCTAGGTTACGCGTTCGATTCCTTTCGAGCCAAAAAGGATCCTTTTCTTTTTATATTTATTTTTCTCTTTTTGTTTTTAATTAATATAAAAGAGTGTTGTGTTCAATTTCAATTTTATAACCATACTTTGATCATTTATTGTAATTTTTTTTAAAAAAATAAGGTATTTGACACTTTTGATTCCAAACTGTAAAAATGTATTTTTTTAAAAAATAAGATATTTAACACTTTTGAATCCAACTACAAGAATGCTTGACAAGTGAGTCCGAACAATTGGTTTGGATTCCCAAGCAGGTTGTAAGCTTTACAAAATTTAGTAAGTTGCTTTCTTTAATTTATAAATCTTACAAATTATTTGATTATGTATTGTAATTTTTTTAAAAAATAAGATATTTTACACTTTTGATTCCAGACTGCAAAAATGCATTCTTTTGTAAAATAAGATATTTGACACTTTTGAATCCAACTACAAAAATGTTTAAGAAGTGAGTCCGAACAAATGGTTTGAATTCCCAAGCAGGTTGTAAGCTTTTCAAAATTTAGTAAGTTGTTTTCTTTAATTTATAAATCTTACAAATTATTTGATCATATATTGTAATTTTTTTAAAAAATAAGGTATTTGGCACTTTTGATTCTAGACTACAATAATGCATTTTTTTAAAAACTAAGATATTTGACACTTTTGAATCCAAGCAACAAAAATGCTTAGAGAAGTGAGTTCGAACAAATGGTTTGGATTCCCAGGCTGTAAGCTTTTCAAAATTTAGTAAGTTGCTTTCTTTAATTTATAAATCTTATAAATTATTTGTTTAAATTAATTAAAATGTTAATGATAGAATTTTTTTTTAAGGAATGTTAATAGAGATATGACATAACTATGATTATAGAATTAAAACATAAAATCAATTTATAAATATTCTACATATGGCTTAAAATGATGGCATGACAATTTAGTTAGAACTTATTAATTTTAACTACTATAATGTAAAGCTCTCATATATTACAGTGTTTCAGCTTAACTAGTTGTTTCAATTATGTTTCCAAACACTTCAAATATCATTAAAATAATTACTATATAATTATATAGTACAAAATTTGACATTATCATATTATTTTTCCAAAAACTCAACACTCTTCAATGAATGGTTTTGGGCACCTAAGAAGCTGGAAGGAAAATAGGTGTATGTATGTATTAGTTAGTTCGATTTAGTTTCAAGTTAGGAAATAATGCTTGGAAATTATATAATACGCGGAACATATGTATCAATTTGATTTAGTTTTTGTAAAAAGAAAAGAATCTGAGTCCCATATTGTTAAAACATTAAAACAAATAGCAACTTTTAAGAACGTTGGGTCACTTAACTTAACAAATTGATCCTTTAAAATGAAAGCCTAAGTTCTTATAAGGTCCTAATTCAGTCAAGTGTGTATCCATATCCATAATTTATTGATTTATTTATTTTTTGCTGCATGTGTATAGCGGTGTAGTTTTTTCCCCAACATTCCTATTTTTGCTTTTGATCATAAATGGTATAACGGACCCCGCATGTAACATATAGGATAGTGAATGTTTACCGTTTGGATGAACGGCAAACAGAAATTAAAGCCATTTATATTGCAAGTTGCATCGTTCTCAAAGAGGCACATGGCTCCAGCTCTTTTGGCTTTTGGCAGCGCTTTATGGTGTGGAAAGTGGATTTTGATTGGGTTTTCAGAACTGCTACTCTGTTTCTATTGTTTCCTCGTGATGATCAAATAATTTATCCTTCGATTGCTAACTCTAAAAAATTATTATTTGTAACTGAATGATCATGCAAAAACTACTAGACACTTGAAACATATATATTGATCACGAGAAAAAGGCCAGTAGATCTTGAATAGAATAATTAAAACTAGAAGTTAAATATTAATATTGTCTATTAAATTATTGCATTATCAAAGAATAGACAAATTAAACGTAACTTTAATATTAGAGTGTTTGGGAGGAGTTCTAATTCTAGAATTTAAACTACACATTATTGTATGTGAGAACTCTATTATATAACATATACACTACATTGTAGCATGTAAAGCGTTACATTGATTGCGGTTTAAACTTCAGAGTTTAAATCACTCTGCCAAACAACTTAATATCACTCACAAAAAATAGATCCAATGACCGTGTTGTCATTTTAGGGCCAACTTTTTGCTCTAGGTTTTATTTTATTTTGCTTGTATTGATTTTTTTCTTTTATTTTAATAATATCTAAGTAGGAGTCTTACGATATGGGATAGATAATTTATGTCGTATCACGTGTGAACCTAGTTGAAATGTATCTTTCCTCCTTAACGCTACTAATTGACTTCTCTTTTTCGTTAGAAAAAAATCTATAATTTGAGATTGGTCCTTGATCCACCTCTAAACAATTAATTTGAGTGCAATCAGCACCAACATGTAGGGTAAATAGTTAAATTAACCAAGAGAATCGTCATTATAATTTAGATAATTATATTTATAAATAGCAAAGGAATTAAGGATGAAATTAACCAAAAAAAAAAACAAAAAAGATGTTACATGTGTCATTATCTAGTGCAGAATAAATGCTAAGTTTCTTGCCAGCAAAAATAGCTGTGTGAATTGCAACTTGCACCTACCTCAGAAAACCGTACAAGTATTTGTCATCATGTCGGTCCCCATGATTAACAATCTCTAGTTGGTTAGTGATTGAACACCTTAAATGCAAATAGGGCATTACATCTCTCAATTATAATGTGAATATTGGGCCATTAATTGATACAGTAATTATGGTGCAACATATATTGAAGAAGTTTTCCTATGTGTTATATATAATAGAAATTGAACAGATTGAAATTCCATCTTTACAAGATCAATCATATGTTAAGTGGGGAACTGGCCTAACGTTCTTATAATAGGTTTTTTCGATTTTGGTTTGGACTGTAAACTCAGTAAAACTATAACCTGCTGCAGTATATAGCTCTCATATGGTACAATATACAGTTCTAATTATATAATTCTAACTCTTCTTTCAAACATCACATAAGTTCTCGTATAATTTTTATTTACAAATAATGATTAATATTTAAGTTTGTTTTACCTGTTACACTTAATCTTTACGTTTTGATTGCCCCCTTCACATTTTAAATTCGATTAATTAGTGTAATTAGATTATTAAACACGAGTATGGAGATAAGTGCTACAAAGCCAAAACGAGGACCCCTTCTTCCTCCCAGCCTCGAAAGGAAAAGGAAAAGACAACAGACACAATTGAGTAGAAGACATAAAAAAGGAGTATAATTGAAGACATACCAGTACAAGGGTTTCTATTATTGTTTTTGTTTCTATATATACTTGTATCAAACAAGTAATCTATACGCATATAGTGGTTCGTGAGTTTTAATCACTTTTGCGTTTATACTATACGAATATTTATGGTCAATTGAGCTACACATAAATAAGGGCCATCATCTCCTTTATTTTTTTTTTAAATATTGTGTATAAAATTTTATAAAAATTATATACATTTTCCCTAAAATTATATTCTATATCCTTTTTGAATTATACTAAAATACTATATTTTTTATTTTATTTTTTTAAAATAAAATAAAAAATATAGTATTTTAGTATAAAATTTTATAAAAATTATATACATTTTCCCTAAAATTATATTCTATATCCTTTTTGAATTATACTAAAATACTATATTTTTTATTTTATTTTTTTAAAATAATGTTAGTACTTATTCCATCTTCTTGAAATTTCTTTTGGCTACCGCTAGAAATATATAATAAAGCCAAAAAATAGTCTTTCAAAATACTTTGATAGCTAGAAAATAATATTTCTGATTACAATTTGCGGCTATAATGAATAAGAAGGTGAGTAGGTCCGTCAGAAAGGGAAAACAAAGGTTAATAATTTAAACAATTTTTTCTTCTTTCAATTGTTAACGAGCAAAAAAATTTCTTAATTCATGGTAGTTGCTGAAAATGTAAATTTAATTACCATTATTTCAAATAACTCCTTTTTTTCTCTCTTAAATATTCGACTGTGTAAAAAATGAGAATAAAAGAGGTAATAAGAGCTGTAGTCACAAAGAAAAACAAAGTGTATAACGTACAAATGATTAATTTTGCTTTCTTCTATTGATTGCTCAACCGAAACAGGCAAAAAAAAAAAGACAAAAAAGAAAAAAAAAGTTATAAAGGATTTAAATAATACGTGTGCGTTAATGATGTGGAAGATTATCATTATAATAGTAGTTTTATCTTTTAGTTTTATTTTGTTATTAATTTATTGTTATTTATTTAATTATTTATTATAATAAGTGCTTATTATTATTTTGTTAGAGGGTTATAAATACTTTATACGCCAATTATAATGGTAAGACTAGGATATTGAGTATTGAAATAGTTTAAGTATTTCCTCTCTTTTGTGGTTTTTGTCTTTAAGAGAGTTTTTTTAGGTGGATTTTCGGATCTTTCATTCAATTTAGACCGGTAAAATCCTTATTTCCAAGCTCAGCTATGTCAGTTAATCATGCATCAACTTTGACATCATTGATGTAATTTGCAAACTCCCACTAATTATCTTACAACTCGGGTCCTATAAGATAAGTTTAGAAAAAGGGTTTACCTTTCACTTATCTACAGCAAAAGAAAAGTGCGTGCTGAATTATTTATTTACCAGTAAAGATATAGGAAACTTGCTTAAGTATTAATGAAGCTAAAAATGAAAAAGGTCAATTACAGAGGGCCAGTAAAAAGCTACTTTAGGAATGATAAAACATTGCACATGAAAGCCGACTATCCAACTTCCAATCACACCAGATGCGTGAACAAAAGTAGTCGCTAATAGTTATACAATCAGACAGCATAACAGTCTCCAAAAACAGCCAACTTTTCTCATAAACTTTCTTTCTTCTCTTATTATAAAACCCCCCAAGAAACTAAAACCCCAAAACCAAACAGCACCGTTTTCTTTTTGGACCACCACCACCACCACATGATGATCATGATACTTATCATCATCATCATCAGCTTTCCACACAGAATCTGTCTCTCTCTTTCTCTCTCTAGATCTCTCTCTCTCTCTCTCGCTTTTTCGATTCATCAATGATCAATAAACTTATAGGAGAGAGCTGTTTTTTTTTTTTATTGTTATAATCTTAGTGCAGGTGGAGACTTCCAAAGGGATCGCATTGATCTAATTAGATTCGGCACTTTGATCAAGTGTAATACATATTTAATTAATTAATTTTAATTATTACTTCACTAATTTTAGTTCATTTTATTGGATCATGCGATCCCTTAGGAAGCTTCCATCACAAGCTCTAGAGATGATCAATCGACTACTCATATATCTTAAGAGCTTCAATCCGGGTAAGACTAATCTTTTATGGTAATTTTTTTGTGAAGATTATTTCATGCATGAAGCTTTCTGTTTTGTTGATTGATTTTTAACTCTGCCCTTTAATTTTTCCTTGTTTTGGGAATATATTTTGTTTCATGTTTTGAGTTCTCTCTTGTAGATTTTTTTATAGGAATTCTTTAGTAAGCGATGAACATGATTTTTTTTTTTTTCTCTCTTTTAACTTAGGGTTTGTTGATTAGATTCGTACGCTATCTTAGATTCTTAAAAGAGATATTAATTAGATACCATTCAATATGTCTATCTGAGAGGATTTATTAAAAAAAAAAAAAAACAGTCAATAGCTTTATAATGCCATGGATTCAAGATCAAAAGAAGAATTATATAAAGCAATTTCCCAGGACTCTTGTTTTTGCTGTTGCTATTATTATCGTCATCAGATTCGTGTTCTTTTACATAAGTGCGTGTGTGTGTGTGTGTGTGTATTCCTACTTGTTTTTCTGTTGATGTATATATGTACATATAGCCAAGTTTGTACATTTAATTAAAAGTTCTCTGTAGTTCTATTAACCCACTTTCTTTAAAATTTTGATCATGTTCATTTGGAGAAAGAAAATTAGGGCACATAATTAGAAATTTGAAAGTAGCTAATAGTCACTAATCATTAATAAGTACTAGGCATGGACGTATAAAATCTCTAAAATTCCTGTCTATGAACGTGAAAACAGTGGTTTATGTATACATATATGCAAATCTTATCAATAAGATAATAAAGTATTTACCACAAAATCTTGCTTAAGATTCTGTGCATGACACCAAGTAGGCAAAAATCGACTTAAATATCTAAAGACAAACCCACTAAAAACAGTATTCAATGTCGGATTCTCGTGCCCCCACGGCCATAATATTGCGTGATTGTCGAACTACTTTGTGTCTTTTTTGCTATAAGTCAATAATGAACCACAAACATGGTAGGCATATATCAAAGCAGAATCACATGGGACATATTTCTGTCCATCGTCGCAACTTAAAAAGCAGTTACAATACATATATGTACATACACACACACATATACATATATATATATATATATATATATATATATATATATATTACACGAAAGTGTGTGTGGTGGGTAAAAGTTATGTCAAGAAAATTAACTTTTACCATGCAGATGTTATATATATAAGTACTACCATTAGAGGGATCATATCACACATGCATGATTGACCATTTCGAAAGATATCTTGTTAGTATGAGAGTGTTATATATACGTCCCTAATTTTTTGAAGCATATATCTTTTTGACAGGTAGAAAAGACAAATATTTCTCTGAAACATATTTATTATTGTTTATGATAATCAAGCCCAACCTTAAATTGCTCTCGGAACTGTTGAAAAATTATATAGAGATCATATCCCATGAATGACCATGTCGAATTTTATCTTGTTAGTGTGAGTACTATATATACATCCCTAATTTTTTGATAACATGTGTTTTTCTTCAAATCTCCTACCTACAGCTTCAAAATACACACACACACACACACACACACATATATTTGTAAAATATACATTTGGCTTTTGATAATCGAACATTTGACTAGTTTATCTGCGACCTTAATTGTTCTGGCCGCTATTGAAGAATAATATGTGTTCTCTTTTGCCATCTTTCTAATGCTTATTATTTATTTATTTTTTGTATCATCACATTTCGCAATGCATCCCCTCTCTGTAGCCATTTAGACTCCACCCTCCTAGTTTTTTGGTCATTTCTTAAAAACCTAGGTAACTTGCACACTAAGGTTTATTTTATTTTATTTTATTGCCTTTAATGAAATCCTTACTAGACTTCATCGAGATCAACTGATCACATGCCAAACTAGGATCTTAGTTATCTGCCTCAAGTCCTCTATAAAGACACTTAGGAACATTTCCTCCAAAACTTTATAGTTAATGCCAAACATTCGTCCGCCTTAAACCTGTTAATTCTTTTGACGAACTTACCACATAGGGTCTCACGTAAAATTTTATAAGCCAATACGGCACACACATATATAGTCCCTTTCTTAACATTTAAATTGTCACTTTCCCGCTCTCCTCTAATATATTTGAAGGAAAATTATATAGATATTCCTGCGTTTTAATGATATGCTGATTTAGTTTGTGTTTTTTTATAAAGAAAAAATAAAATGTATATAATACTATGTTTTACAAATAACCTAAAAGAACATCCTTTTTGCTTGGCAAATCAAAATTAAAGGGTGAATTGGTGCATTTACCCTTATTACATAAAGTGACACGTTTTATGTGTACGCTTAAACATGCATTCATACTCAAACAAGAGCGAAAACTATACATGCTTACCGGCATTCATTGCCTTCTAATGTATGTAGCATAGAACATTACAAATTTCAAAACCAACTCTCTAGTAAGATTCGAAACACCCAATATAGAATTATTTTATCAAATACATAAAACTATAAAAAGCAAACCATACTTTGATAAGTTAGCAGATATAGCCAGAAAAACTCAGATATTAAGAGAAAACCCTATCAAGCATATGGGATAGGAACGAAGAGTTAGCAAAAATAAAAGTAATCAATCTAGATATAATAATTAAGACAGCTAAAATTAAATACACTCTCCAGGATAAAAAAGAATTCGATATTCACTTGATCAATGTTGTTCTATCTGTAAATAGTGAAAAGTGCATAACATGTCATGTGCATACATATTGTCTTGCATCACATACCATACAAGGAAATTTAATGTCTATTTGGAAGCAAGTACTGTTGTTGTTGGATAATGTAAGTTTAAGCCTAGAATACACTATTTTACTTGATAGAAAAAAAAAAAGAAGCGTGAATTGACCCTTTAATTTTGATCTTTCTAACTAGCAATAGATGTTTTTCTCGTGATTTATAATTATACGTGACCTTTGCTAAACACAAAGTTGATCCAAATCAACATTTTGTTAAACTAGAGCAGATATTTATGATATTTTTCCAACTAAAAAATGATAAAATGTCATTGTTGTGGTGAAGTAGCTCTTTAACTTCATAAAAGACCTTTGTCATCCGACAAGGGCACTTTGCTTTTTTGCAATGAAAATGTGTTCTTATCTTTCTACTATAATAAATCTATACAAGGTTTTTAGGTGAAAAAATTATGCTCTGTATTATAAACTGTAACACCTTTATAACTTTACATTTTACATTTATGTTATATCACTACCTTTTTTCAATCGAAAGTTTGACTGTATAAAAGATCTGTGTGTCCTTCACATTCTAAATTTTTAGCTTTTAATCCTTTTTTTTTTCTTGTTCTTTTCCATTTTTATTTAAGGGATTTTAGGTATTTTTTTATGGTTAATTAAAACTAATTGTTGATCAGGAAAAGGTAAAGAATATCATTAAAAAAATATATGCAAAGTATATTGTTTTTAGCTTATCGTTGTCCTCTCTTCGCCAACCTCTCTAGCGGCACCTCCTCCTCCACCACTACATCTCTGTCATATTCTCTAACCCCCCAACCAATATGGAACTTCAAGAAGAAGATCTGAGTTCATCAGTTGTGTGATCTGCCGCAAACACATTTATAGAGGTGGTACAATGTAATGCCCTAAAGTTTTAGGGTTTAAATTGAAATAATTCTTTGGGTTGATTTGTCGTGAATATTAAATTTGGAATTTAATCTTTTTTAAAGTATGTTGAATGCCATGTTCGTTTCTAAAATTTTTATGAATAATTTTCATATATGTAATCTTTTGAAATTTATTTTTTATAATATCATACATATTTAAGTGTGGCACTGCTTAAATATGTAATATACTATAATATGTAATATAAATTATAGTATGATACGATTTTTATAAATGTCATATGAATAAAATTATTTTTTTATAACTGGGCATAACATGTAATTTTTTCAATTTTTTAATTGTTAATCTAATGTGGGTTAAAGTGTGTAGCATTGGGCCACATACGATGAAGCCCTTGCCCAAATTCCCAGCCCACCAGTCAGCTCGATGGTGTCTATTTCCTAAACCTTCCATTGAAAGCGATATACTTAAAATAATAACAGTACCATATACAATAGAACTTAATAAAAGTTCAGCAGTTTAAATTCGTGCGTTACTCTTTCTAAAGGTAAAGTACTTTTTTATACCACTAGAGAAGTTTAATATTATGATTCAATAAAAAAAGATATCTTAAACAGATTAGCTAGTGGTAGTTTTCAGTCGAACAAAAACAAATTAAACCTAAAATGAATTTGATGCCGTCTCGTTGGGAAAGAAAACGAAGAAAATTTTGCAATTATTTGTATTTGTGACCATGTATGCAGCACATTCGTGGAGAAAAATCTGTCTTACATTTGTTTTTTTGTGTCTTTGTTAAAACTTAAGAGTTGTGATTTTGATTAGCATTTGTCTTTGAAAAGTAGAAATAGCAGACAAGTTAGGCCTCCTAGAATAAAAGTTCCATTTTTTATTCTGAAAAGTAAAATGAAGATTTTTCAAGGTATTATGATATAACGGGGTTAAAAGCGTGTGCAGAGTGTATCAACCATTTACTTAAAAAAAGAGTAAAATATTGGAGGAAAAAATATGAAAAAAACTAAAAAGTAAAAAAAAAAATTTCGGAAGTAAAAAAAGGAAACCGTTTTGGGAGGCTGAAAGGGGAAAAAAAGTTTCGAAATGCTTTAAAAAGAAACATTTCAACAAAAAAAAGGGTTTCAAAAAAAGAAACACCGAAACGTTCGTGTTTCAAGACGCACCAAACTCGTTGTCCCGTTATATATGTTAAAGTAAGGGTGAACAACGGGCGGTTTTGCGGTTTTTGGGCGGGTGCGGGTCGGTTTTTTTAAATGGCGGGTTGACGATTAATCAACCCATAGACCGCCCATGGAATGGCGGGC
>CAMOHE010028171.1:0-28951 GCA_946598075.1 Artocarpus hirsutus | reverse complement strand
TATTATTATTATTATTTTTAAGGCAACTTGAACACTTATTTGAAAGCCCACCGAAGAACCAAAAAAAAAAAAAAAAAAAATTCACCAGTGAAATGAATTGACTACCATCTTGTACAGCCAGAGTAGAAAAGTGAGTTCCATGGCTTCTCTAAAGAATTCATTTGGTGCCAGAAAGACTAATGAGCCCGACCTTTATAATGGTTACTCTAATTCGTTTTCCAAGTTAAAGACAACCATGGCTTTTGAGGTTGAAAAGCAACGGTTCAGCTGAATATATTGTGAACGAAGTATGCAATAATTATTCATTAAAAAAATGTCCATCTTCAATAAAATAAAATAAAATAAAATAAAACAAAACAACAAGAACAATTTTTTTTAATCTGTTCTTTTTTTTTTTTTTTTCCATTCTCTCTCGTCCCCTCTCTCTCTTAATTATTCTATGCATTACTGTTATCTCTTGATGTTGCTACTTAAGATGGATGGGTGGTAAATTCATAGAGTTTCAGTATCGGTCAGAACAATTGAGTGCCGACAATTTTTTTGACATTTTGATGATTTCAGTATATATATATATTTTTTGATGAATTTTGATGTCTTCATTTCAGTTTATGCGATTCAACGTGTAAAATATAATGAGGGTTAACATCATTTTTAGTCCTCAATTATAAGTCAAATCTCATTTTAATCTTTATCCTTTTGAAATGTTTAAAAACAAGTCTATAATCTACCATATTGTCTCAAATTAGTCCTTCCCACCATTAGACTATCAAAATCTGTAACAGAAAAAGACATGGCATCTTTTTTAATAGTCATGTCCTCTCGTCTACCAAAATGTTAAAATCTTAATAGAAATTGCAAATCATTCTCACGTATTTTTTCATTGAGATTTACAATACATTCGGCAAGAGGGAGAGATGGAGAGAGGAAAAGGGTCGGAGGGAGAGTGGTGGAAGGAAATGGTAGATCCATTGCTTAGTGAGAGGAAGGAAAGAAGGGAGAATCTCTTCTTAGCCTACCAATTTGAATCCTTTTATTCAACCAATCAACACAAATTTAAATTAAAAAAACCTCTTTATCCTTCCCAAAAAATTCTTAACAAATATTATAATGCATAACATATGACCCATTTATTTCGTAGATTTGAACATAAAATTTAAACTACAAATTACATAAAATTTGTTTGTTTACTTTTTATGAGAGAAAATACTATAATAAAAAAGTTTGAATTGTGATTTAGATTGTAAAACACAGGGCAATATAGTTTTTAGATAAACAACTATCATCTATTCTTTCAACTATTTTTACTGTACCGAATAAAAAGGGATTCTTTAATTCTCTACATTCTTGTATTTCTCATCCTTCCTACCTTCTAATCTTCCTATCAAGTGGAGTCTTTGCCTATAATTGAATGATTAAAAATGCAATCAACCCATATGATAATGCCCTTTAGCTCCTAGTTATTGAAGTATTTTGCCACGAATAATATAGTTCTCTTGCCCTCGTCCGTTGTTGTTATAAAACGGATACTATATATAGTTGGCAATATAATTTCAAAGTGTATGACATCATCACATTCCCATTGGAACGAAAGTGAAACGTACATTGAGTTGTAGGAAAACCAAGAAAAAGCAGGCCAAAGTTACTGAAAATAATAAAGAAAGGTGGGGCAAGGGAAAAAGAAAGTACCTGGTTAGCAGCCTTAAACATTAATAAACTGACTTTTCTTATGGTACTCTTAAAAGCAAAAATGGACTCACATAGGCTCAGCGTCTTTACTTTGGTGCAGAAAACCACGATTCTTTTATCACCGCAAATTCCCAAAAAAGAAGGAAAAAAAATGATGATGTGGATACCCTAAACAGGGGTATCCCTTCTCTTCGTTTTTCCTACTACATTTAATAGGATGGTTTAAATCATTAAAATTATTTTTATTATAACATATAAAAATTTTATATTTTAATAATTTTTTTTTTTACCATAAAAAAAATGGTTTTCTATACTATGTTTTTTTTATTGTAACATAATAATATTTAAAAATATTTTAAAAAGTCGATCAACTATTTAATTTTTCATCAACCCAAATAAACTTGTTAATTAATCACAAGTCACACTTAGTTTGAACTTTAGTATTGGACGTGAGAATTTTACACCGAAAGCATGTGAGAGTTTTACAAAGGGTTGAATTCTTTTCTCCCAAACGTTATAAGACTAATGTACTAATGTTATTCACAGAACCACACAACATTATAAATTTATAATTTGTTAAAAAGGTTATTGAAAATCAAAACTTTTCTTAGACAACTGTGAAGGCTGAAAGGATGCCAAAAACAAATAACAAAAAAAAATATATATATCAATCCAAATTTGGTATGTGTATGTGTGTACGGATTTTTAGTGCCTTTGCGTAATAACTTTTAGTATACTACAAGTTACAAAATAATAATAATAATAATTTAGAAAAATTTTCTTTAAATGTAATAAAATATTACTAGGTGTTGTCAAATCATAACAATTGTTAAAATTTGGTATAAAACACCATTGTGCGCATTGTTCGAGTCTAGAATTTTAGATAAAGTTGGAGCATGTCATCTCTTATGATGGAAGGCATTTATGTTCAAATTTAATAACTTTCATCGATTTTAAGCATTTGGCAACACTTTATTAAATTTCAAGGCAATTTTTTGGAATTAAAATATAGGACAATAAACTTACTATGTAACAAATAAATATATTTATAAACTTAATACTTCGTTTAACAACATCGTTTCAATTATATAGTTTCAATTGTTCTAATACAAAGCTATCAAATATTATAATAAATTAGTTTTAAAAGTTTTAATTGATTTTTTAAACATATTATTAAGCAACAAAGATGACGGAGAAAAAAACACAAACAAGGACACCACCACTATTATTCCTCAAATAATGTGCTTGAATAATAGAGAAAGAGAGTATTCAATGACCAAGGAGCTGGGTGTTCATTATTGTAGAGGGGCAAAGCTAAGGCCAGAAGACAAGCTATCATGAAATTGTCCACTAGTGTAGTCTAGTACATTTACCCACATTACCCCTTTTGTCCTTTTTTCATTATGTTTGGTCCTACAATTGACTATTTGTCCGTAATTTCAACATGGGGGGTTAAAGAAACATAGCCTTCAAGATTCTACTTCAATGCAAAACCAGTGAGCAATATCCATACACCAAACTTGTAGGGTTTGTCAATTGGCTTATATCTTCTCTAACGACTCTATCTATGTAACTGTTATTTAACTATTTAATCTTAATTTCAAACATGTTTTAACATAAAGTACTTAAATTACGGAATAAATTTCTTTTAAACAAAATCTTAAAATGAATTCTTAACATATTTCCTTAAAACAAATATTAATTATTTTCCAAAACTTATGTCCATAATTCTAACATAATAATATTAATTTTTTAAACGTGATAACAATGTAATAATAATTATTACGTTTTAACATAATCATAATTTCTAACGACTAAATTCTTTACATACATTATACATTAATTTTTTAAAACATAATAATAATGATTTCTTAAAACTTTTCTTTTAAACATTAGGATAATTATTTAGAAAATATTTATTTTTAAAAATTTCTTAATTTAAATAATAATATTTCTAAAACAATTCTAAATTAAATATAATTATAAATTCCTATTTAAAGGCTTTTTAAATCCTTCTTTAAATTATCGTTATGCTTTTCTCATAATTTGTTATCTTAAAATTAACATATTGATTTCTTAAAACTTATTCTTTTCAAACTTAACATAATAATAATTTCTTATAACTTGTTCTTTTAAGTCAACATATTAGTTCTTTGAAACATATTCTTTTAAACTTTGGTAATAATAAATTTATAAAACATATTCATTAAAATCCTTTCTTAATTTAACGTAAAACTCCTATAAACATTTCTCATTATAAATAATCTTCTAATTTCTTACTTGAAAATTTTTTGTGTATTTGTTGCATTTTCTATTGCAAAATTTTTTTGTGTATTTGTTGTATTTTCTATTGCAACATTTTTAAATCTTAAAATTCTATAGACTAAGGTTGTATGATTTCAACCCTAATTTTCAAGACATACATACATAATCTTATTTATTTTTTAATACATACATAATTCTATAAAATAGAAACGTGCATAATTTCTTAAACTAAAAATGCAGAAATAGTACATTTGCATAAGCGATATCCATCTCCATCTCCATCTCCACCATTCGTCTACTGCCTATTAAATGTTGTTAACAGGTTTTCTTATCTATAGCATAAGCATACTTAAATGAGTTTTCGTTCAGCAAGTAGGAAATTAGACTCACAAAACATAATTAAAAATTATTTAATAAAAATATGCATGAATATTTTATGCTTACTTATCAACTTATTTTATGTTTAACTATTTAAGCTTTAACTTATCTTATTAATTGGGCCCGGATGATCATACCGGTTGCACATAATCTTCGGGAAGTCAGAGTTCGCTATGTCCCTAACGACACTGAGATCATAAACAGTATCGAACTATATCAAAGCCTCCCCATAGGTTGAGAGGTTGGTACGACACCCTTAACTTCTTTTATTAATTTCACTTATCTCATTGTGTGTATGTAGTATGACATGCTACTACATAACATCACCATTTCATAGATCATAATTCATAAATCGTAAACATGCTTAACTTAAAGTGACTAAACAACATAATTTATAATTGCAGACATCACATATTGATCATGACATAATCATAACATAGCATGACATGACACGACTTAAACATAATAAATCATAATATAACAACACATCATAACATAACATGGTGTGACAAATCATTGATCATGCAATTCATAATTTTTTTTATGAAAACACGTAACACAATTTATATAATAATTGTTCATACTATATGCGAGATTCCTACTTACTTAGATTCTGAGCTAAACGGTTCCAGTTAGATCTCGTTGTATCTACAGTCTATGAAGCATCCTCGACAGTGGTCCTCGAGTGACCGTGGATTGCTAGAAATGCTTCTTGGAGATCATACATTACTAGAAACATTATTCTAAACTTCATTACTGTAGCCTACGTCACCTCAATCTGCATACAGTCAGTACTAGACTATTTTCAACAAAGTAGAATTAGCTTGAAGGAGGGTAACATCATGTTCGTATTATCGAAACAAATCAAAGGGTGGTCTCAGATCGTTGATCGGAGGTCAAAAGCACAAAACTCGAGGTTCTTAAGATTCGACGACCCATAGTGGCACGTAGGGAGCGTGCAGTGGCTCTGGTGACCAAATTAAACTGCAAATTTGGCGCTTGATAGTTTTGGACCTTCTGAGTTCAATGGTGTAGCCAATTTCAACTAGTTACACCTCTAATATAGCAGCTAGAGCTCGAAAATCATGGCCACAAAGGGCGGCACAGACGGCGATCATGGTCCAAACTTGATCGAGGGCTTTTGTTTCCCATGCCACTCTGAGTGTTTTTCCTAAGGTGGGGCTACTTAACACTATCAAAAATGCCAAAATCGAAGTAACCTATGGTGGCTCATGGCGGTGCTCACGAGTCTCCGTCAATCTGCGACTGTTGCATGCAATTGAAGTAGGGTTTTCACTAAATAGTCTTCTAAGCATAATGGTGGTGGCGGTGCACTTCACTTCTATGTAGAACAGTAAACTCGAGCCTACCATGATGGTAGGTGACAACGGTAGTCGTTTTTCATTCTTCGTCTTCTAGCAGTGGCTTCAAGTAATTGATCTATGGTTTTCGATCTACAAGGTCCTCTGAGTATGATGGAGCCAGCAATTTGTCCCAATTTCATCAGGAATGCCAAGATCAATCTTCTATGTAGTGGTTGTCAACAAGCAAGACAAAAGTTTGACTAAACATGGTGGTACACCAAAATTTATATGGGGGTTTGAACCTCTATACTCTTCTAAGTATATGGACTAGCAGTGTCCAACACCATCACCAGAGATGACATTTTTGACGATGGCATGGCAGCGATGACAAGGCTGCTCTATTGAACTACTTAGGCTAAAATCAAGCAGAAATATCAGTACCTTTTTGGTCCTCTTATCGATCTGAATCTGTAGACACCAAGATCATGTTGAACAATGGTCAGAAGGCAAAGAAATCACGCTGGAAAGAAATGGGTTTTTTGTGAGGTTTGATCGACTAGTATGAGTTGCTTTGGCAGAGTTATAGGCGGCACGGTATACCATCAAAACTAGCTCCTCAAGATCTTCTTGTGGCACGGGAAGTGTCAAAAATCGGCACCAGATTTTACACCAGAGCTGGAGGAGAAAAAGAGAAGAGAAAGAAAGTAGAGAGGTAGAGAATCTGGTTTTTCTGGTGACCGACTAAAATTTTTGTTTTTTTGGGTTCTTGTATTTATAGATATTGAGTCCTCACATCTAAAATGTGTCGTGTCAGGTTGATCAAATTTGATTTGTAACCTTGAAATTTCTATAAACATAATCATTATGTTAAAACAGCCATATTTTGGCTCTTTTAAAAATTAAATAAATTGTAATTCTCTTAATCACATTATGGATTTGAAAGTAATCCATTTATGATATTGCATTTGTCTTAATGGCTCGCCAATGTTCGTGAGTTCTATTAATGTTTCTTTTTATTACTGTTATTGTTGTTGTTGTTGTTGTTGTTCTTGTTGTTGTTGTTACAATAATAATAATTTTATATAATCATTAAAATGTAAAATGTCTAACCGTACACATACAAGACATTAGAATTCTTGAACTTCCAAAAATACTTATGGCTTATAATATTCTTATCTTACTCTATGATCTTATTAAATTTCGAGATCAATTTTATTTTTATAAACTTTATGCTCATCATTTTTTGAATTTGGTGTTGAGCTGTTTGATCACTATGATCTAGATCTTCTTTGTTAAGTTGGCATCATATAGGAATTCCGTATAATTATATTAAGTCAGAAATTCCTTTTTATCGATTTATCTCAATTTAGATATTTCAGACTCTAGAGAGAAAAAATAAAAGAAAATAACAATGAAAAAGAAGAAGAAAAAAGAAGGGAGAATGTACATAAACCTGGGATAGGTTTGTATTGAGATTCTTATAAAGGTAACTACTTTGACCATTACATAGAGTTATTAAATCATAAAGCTTAATTTAGCACACTGAATAATTATTTTAATTATCCAAGTGTACTATCATAACATTCATTTTGTTATGTGCGTCATACATAAAATTATGCATTTATAACATTATTTATTTCTAAGGCCTTAAAGCTATTAAGACTTTCAAATTACATGTCAATTGAGAAAATTTATAATCATAAATTGTGATTAAGTCGCGATTTAAAACTTATGAATTTTCTAGGCATTACAGAAAATTTCTAGCCTTGAACTGCATTCTTAAAATTTTCTTGTAGTTCTTATAGAGACTTGAACTTATAAATTCTAGACCTATAATTTCTTGTGAGTTAACGGCGCAGATAATAGAAAAATTCTTAATTAATCATGCTTATTAATTTTTGGATTTTTTTAGTCATTACAATCTACCTACCTTACCAAAATTTTCATCCTTAAAAATTAGGATAAACTAGGGGCATTTTATGGCTTCGTTACTTAATCCTATGCGTTTTTTTTTTCTTTTAGCAATTCTACCCCAAGTATCTTAATTCTACCCCAAGTATCTTAATATGAAAATATGGCCTTGTTTTCCTGAGGCCCTTTTTTTTGTGTTCTAAGACTTGCACTAATCTTTTTTTTGTCCTAGGTTTTGTATCTACATCCAGATCATGATTTGGTACATAGAAACTGGCTAGAAAGTTAATCTTTTTTTGCTTTATCTATGAGTTCTTATCATTTAGTCATCCAGATTGGCAATAATGAGACTCTAGAGTATACTTGTCTACTTGCTCTACAACTTCTAAGTGTTTTTCATAAATTAGTTTGTCCTTTCATGTCTTTCTTACATATATCTTGCTTCTCTTGGGGGTTCGAGAAAATGGGTATTTGTTCCCATTTCCCATATTCGTAAGGTTTTCATATCTGACTTTTCTATTGGTCATGAGAAACTTTCTAGCTTCAACTCAATTACTTGGTTATCATGTGATTTTTAATCAAAGCTAATGTGCCTATAACTAGTTTCCTTCAAATACTTAGAGCTAAGTTAGAGGTTTATCTTTCTTATAGTAGAAACTTCCTCTATGATGTGAGATTATAGGGTGAATAAGGTCTCTTAACATATGAAAATCATACTATCGATTCTCTTTACACATTATTCTAGGATTTAAAACATACCATCGTAACGTATCTCAAGTGTTTATTCGTTTTGAATCTTCCATTAAAGTTTCAATCCAAGTTTGTATGAGCTTAGATAACACTTACCTTAAGTTCAAGAGACCTTAAACACCCCAAATCTTAGCTTGATTTAAGTGAAAACGAGATTTAAACTAATTGTTACATTTTTCCTATTTTTAGGTTCAAACTTTAAATTCGCACAAAAATGTGTTAGAAAGTATTTAAATGTGTTTCATCATGTTATTGTACTATGTTTCTATGCTATTTGTGCTCTAGGAATTGAGAAAAATAGGTTTGGGAGGATTTTGGGCTCAAATTTGGTGAAAACTCAAGACCTAGAACCTTCCAGATTTTTCTAGTTCAACAGGCCAGATTCATGAGTTCGGTAGGCCGAATTCATATCATCGACAGACAGGACTCATAGCGGGTTTGGCAGGCTGGACACAGATGGTCGGCAAGCCAAACTCAGCAGTTTAGTAGGCTGGACTAGGGAATCCTGTAGGCCGATCAAGCTTTACAAAACTCGTTATTTTTTTACTGGTTTCCACTATTTGAAACCTAAACATAAATTTTAACCAAATGGCATGATTTTGTGAACTTTAATGGCATACTAAGACACCATAAAAGAGCAATGTAGAGTAGTATACTCTAAGATAGATATTAACAAACCTAGTTCATATTTAAGGTTGTTCATAATTCTGTGGAGCTAACATATAGTGGATCGGGACTGCGAGCTGAGTTACGGTGTCAGATATCGAGGTAGGACTTCTGACCTCTTCTTTGGTAGCCATGTTTTAAGAAGGGTTTTAGCCCCAAAAATGATTTTCTTAAAAAGGTTTTCAAGAAAAAATTTTCAGTGTTTTACTGAACTGTTGACCATAATGGACAGTATAATAAATGTCAATGAATACACTTGGTAAATTAAGATTTAAATAATGATAGAAATGTATAATGGGCATGATGTCATGCTCATAGATTGGGTTGTATAGAGTACAACCTTGGAGGCAGGTTCAAAACTCAGTTGGGCCACTATGATGGTGACATTTATGGTTTGCCCAAGAAAAGATAATAAGATCTTTTCTGGACGAACAACAAATTGCTTTTGGTAAGAATGATTTAATTGAATTTATTTATTTAATTTTGTTTTCTAAATATTTTCCTGAATGATAAATTTTATATTTAAATTAAATGTTTTTTAAAAAAACTCTAGTGCTACTGAGCTTTTTGGTCACATTTTATTTGTTTTCAAACCTTTCCCCCTCTAGGTGGAATTCAGCTTAGGACCAATTGGGAAGCTATTGATTGAACTCGCAAGTAGTAGAAGATTTTGAATAGGTTATTTGTATTGACTAATCATGGCATATAATATTTTAATTTCTCATTTCTTATATCAGACTAAGGTTGTAATTTTAATTATTGTCGATACTATATGTGTATGCACTAATGTGGGTCCAACGGGTCCAATCCAAATATATTTTTTTCACTATTTTATTTTGTCTTATTTGCTTTTATTATTTTAATAAGAAATTTAGAAAGGGTCTTCAATTTATCACATTTTTGATAATTAACTAAATTCTTGAATTGATAATTTTTGACTAAAATTTGCTTAATTAAATTAATCAATCCACCACGTTACTCCTTGGATTTTAGGGTGTGACAGAATGGTATCAGAGCCCTATGTTATAAACCTTGAGAATTATGCACATATAAGTACGACAATAAAAAACCACTGACAATCCAATTTTTATTTCAGAATTAAGAGAATGGCACCTAGTTGTCGTCTAGCTATTGATGATGCAGATTCGACAAATGAGGAAAGTATGATGGGGGCGATGTTTGCTGCTTTTCGACAGATGGTTGTGAGGGCTAGGCCAGAAAATTTGAGGCAAGTCACCGGCATGCATACTTTAAGGAATTCTGGCGTGCATCTATTCCTACCTTTGACAGAAACGATGACCTGTAGATGGCTGAGTATTGATTAGACTCAGTAGTAAAACATCTGGATACCCTCGAAGCACTAGTGGAATACTGTGTGGAGTTTGTAGCTTACAAATTCGAAGGCAGTGCTAATGCTTGGTGGAAGCAAGCCAAATGTCTAGAAAACAATAGGAATATTAATTGGGACAGGTTCGAAGAGCTGTTCTATGAACGTTACTTCCCTCAAGGGTATAGAGATCAAAAGGCCGTCGAATTTTATAGATTGGAGCAGGGTGACATGTCAGTCAAGAAATGTGAGGCAAAATTCAATGAGTTGGCCAAATTTGCTCCATCCGCCATGGCATCTGAGCGTGAAAAGTGCATTAAGTTCTAGGAAGGACTTAAAGGATCCATTTGACGGTAGTTGGTTGCTTTACAACTTTGAAACTTTGGTGAGTTGGTATCGTCAACCCCATCGGTGGAAGTGATTATGCCCTCTACTACAAGAACCAAGCAAGGACATTTGGAGGACCTCAGAAGAGCAACAGGAGAGGTAGCAGTCACCAAAATCAGGTGAAGAATCAACAAGGTAACACCAATAGTGGGAGCAACAGTTCATCAGGCAGCGGACACAGCAATCCCTATAACTTCCATTGCCATTATTGCTAGTAACCGAGACACATCAAGAAGAACTGTCCAGTCAGGAATGCTTGCCTAGGACTTCAGCCCAAAGAAGGTGCCAGCCGTCAGCCTCAACCCTAGTCCTTACCTCCACCTTAGCAACTCCTTCAGCTGTAGTTGCATTAGTTTACTCCCCAGCAGCTGCCATACTTGACGCAAGAATATCATCTGTAGAATCTCTAGCCAAAGCCCTACAGTTTCAAGTGCCAAGTACGGCTAGCGTACAGTCTCCTCCACCGTAGCAATATCGGCCGACCAATCTAGGACCCAACAACACCGGTAGAGGAAAGGGGAAAGCTCCAGCTTAGGTTCATACTATGACTTCAGGGAGTTTGGAAACCTAGACTAGCAACGTGGCTATCGATAGTATGGTTTTAGTTTCTCAGTCTCTAGCACATGTTTTATTCAATATTGGTGCCACTTATTCTCTCATTTTAAGTTCATTTGTACATGCCTTGGGACTAGAGATAGAAGAATTTGATGAGTCTTTGATTATTACCTCACCCGTGGGGCGGGTGCGTGTGAATTATATATGTAAATCTTGTAAAAGAATGATTAGGGGTGAGACTCTAAAGAGTAATTTGATTATAATCCCCATAAGTACATATGATATAATTTTAGGAATGGACTGGTTGTCCAAGTATAACGCCATCGTAGATTGTCAACTTAGGAAAGTAAACATGGTGTCTGATAGGGGGGACAACAATCACTTACTAGGGTGGTAATGATTGAATGATGAGTGTATGTTTTATGAAGACATGTCTCGGGGATGAAAGAATCTAGCTTACTATGCCTTCCTTATGAACCTAGAAGAAGAGTCTAGTGCATCAGGAAGAAGTGCAGTGATCCCCATGGTTGATGAGTTTGAAGATGTCATCCCTGACGAGTTACTTAGATTGCCACCGCATCAAAAAATTGAGTTTGGTATTGAGTTGCTATCGGGAACCACTCCGATTTCTATAGCACCTTATCGAATGGCACAAGTAGAGGTGAAAAAGTTGAGAAAGTAACTTCAAGAGCTAGCTGACAAAGGGTATATTCGAAATAGCACATTGTCGTGGGGTGCATCGATTTTGTTCACTAAAAAGCATGATAGAACCCTCAGGTTATGTATTGATTACCGACAACTAAATTGGGTTACCGTGTAGAACAAGTATCCACTGCCCAGAATTGATGAGTTATTTGATCAACTAGGAGGTTCCCGCTACTTCTCGAAATAGACTTGTGTTTGAGATACCATTAGCTTAAGATTAAGGAATAAGACATTCCCAAGATAGCCTTCAAGACCTGGTATGGACATTTCGAGTTTCTGGTGATGCCATTTGGGTTGACAAATACTCCAACAGCTTTCATGGATCTGATGAATAGGATTTTCAGGCCTTATTTAGATTAGTTTGTGATTGTGTTTATTGATGACATCTTGATCTATTCTAAGACCTGGGAAGAGCATGAGCAATATCTCAGGATCGTGCTTCAGACTCTGCGGGAGCATCAACTGTATACCAAGAAGGAAAAGTGTAAATTTTGGCTCACTAAAGTTAAGTTTTTAAGGGCATATCATCTCCGAGTGAGGCATTTTAGTGGATCTTTCTAAGGTAGAAGTCATAGTAGAGTAGGAACAACCAAGGAATGTAGCAGAAATCCATAGTTTCTTAGAAATTGCAGGATACTATAGGAAATTTTTAAAAGATTTCTCGAAGGTGGTGGCTCCATTGACACGGTTGATCAAGAAGAATGTTATATTCAAATGAGATGAAGAATGTGAGTTCGCCTTCCATGAGCTGAAGAATCGGTTGATCACTACACCAGTATTGATTATCCCAAGTAGTGACGAACCGTACGAAGTCTACACAAATGCCTCAGGACGAGGACTTGGATGCGGGTTGATGCAACATAGGCGTGTTGTGGCATATGGATCGAGATAGCTGAGACCTCACGAGTGGACTCATGACTTAGAGCTTGCGGCAATGATTCATGCACTAAAAATCTAGCAATGTTACCTATATGGGTCAACATTTTAGGTTTTCTTCGACCACAAGAGTTTGAAGTATTTGTTTACTCAGAGGGATTTGAACTTGAGGCAATAAAGATGGATGGTATACATGGAGGACTATGATTTCGCGCTGCAGTATCATCCAAGAAAGGCTAATGTAGTCGCAAATGCACTCAGCAGGAAGTCTTCTAGATTTCTTACGTGTTTGGCACTTGAAGACTGGAAAAGAGACGCTGTAGTCAATAAGTACGGGCTATAGTACTATGAGATTGCAATCGAGTTTTGGTGTATCATATGGAGTCAACCCCAGCTCTTATCCAAATGGTGAAGTAGAATCAATGGCGAGACTAGAATCTACATGGAATATGGACACAGATCCAAAATGGGGAGCAATTTGAAGAACGGAGAATACATGTAGATGGGTCGTTATACCTCAGGGAACGTCTAGCAGTACCTGCGATCGCAGAAGTGACTAAGGCCGTAATGGATGAAGCTTACAAGTCTCAATTCGCTATTCATCCAAGAACACAAAGATGTATCGCAATCTGAAGAGGCAATATTGGTGGAGAGGCATAAAGAAGGATGTCCAAGAGTACATGGCCAAGTGTGCAACTTGACTTTAGGTGAAGGCTGAGCACTATAAGCCAGCAGGTCAGCTTTAGCTGCTTCTCATTCTAGGGTAGAAATAGGAGCATGTCACGATAGATTTTCTCATCGGTTTGCCAAAGATGGAGCAAAGGCATAATGTGATTTGGGTCATCGTTGATAGGTTAATGAAATCAACGTATTTCATCCCTTTCAAGTCGACATGTTCAAGGAGAGTTCTCGGGGAGCTTATCTGCAGAATATAGTGAGGTTGCATCAGGTTCCTTTGTCCATCTCTTTCGATAGAGACACCTAATTCTATGCTAGGTATTGGAAAAGCTTTTAGGAAACCTTAGGCACAGACTTGAACTTCAGCACGGCCTTTCACCCTCACACCGACAGGCAATCTAAGCGAGTCATTTAGATTCTCGAAGATTTGTTATGTACGTGTGTCTTATATTTTGGCGGGAATTGGAAGAAGTATTTGCATTTGGTAGAGTTTACGTACAACAACAACTATCAAGTGAGCATCAGGATGGCATCGTTCAAAGCACTTTATGGACGACCGTGTCGGTCATTGGTGTGTTGGCTACCGAAAGATAGGATTGTTCTTAGACCAAATGAGATTCGTGACAACAACAAGAAGGTCATCGTGATTCATGATCGATTGAAAGAGCCTCAGAGTAGGCAGAAGAGTTATGTGGACACGAGACGCCGACCTTGAAATTCGAAGCAAGAGATTTTGTTCTCTTAAAGGTGTCACCACGCAAGGGTATATCATGTTTTGGTGTAAGTGGAAAACTTGCACCAAGGAACATTGGACCGTTTGAGATTACCCAATGTGTTGGCGTGTTTGCTTATTGACTTGATCTTCCTTCCAAGCTCTCTCATGTTCACGATGTGTTTCATGTGTTGATGCTTTGATAGTGTTCGCCCGAACAAAACAAGATAGTCTCATTCCATGATTTGTAGATCTAGGAGAAAACGACATACGAGGAGGTGTCAGTCCAGATTATCGATCGAAAGGTGTTAAACTTGCGACATCATGATATATCATTGGGGAAAGTCATCACGGAGTTGATGAAGCCACTTGGGAGATAGAATCAACTATGCAGGAGTTGTATCATCATTTGTTTTGTTTATGAGTTGATTTGTAATTTTAAGGACAAATTTTCTTTTAGGGGTGGAAAGCTATAACACCCCAAAATTAATTAAGCAAGATAAATGTGTAACATGGTGTGTTAATGTGCCTAAACATAATTTAGACTTAATTTAATTAATTGTGGCGTTTTCAATTTATTTCATCTTTTATTATTTTAATTGTTATTTTGAATTTTTGAAAAAAAACAATTTGCCAAATTCCTAACAATTCCCACTCTGCTAAAAACTCGAACCACATGAAATCTGTTTGTGAAAACAGGGACAGCCCACGGTTTTGTTCAAACCTGCTACCCCCTCTCCTGTTTATTTCCCCTTCTCCTCCATTTTTCTCTTATTCTTCCCTTTCTTCTCTCTCTCCTACAACACTCCCTCTCCCTCTTTTCTTCTTCAATCCTGACACTCCTTCTCTCAATTTTCTTGCAAAAATTTTAATCCCGAGCCTCCCTCTTGCTTGATTGAAGCCAAGGAAAGAAGATTCAAGCTTTAAATCTTCCCCAAAAACGTCCATCAAGAGATTAGTTTCTTTTTCTCTAAAACTTTGAATTTTTGTTTTGAATCTTCCATGAAAGTTTCAATCCGAGTTTGTATGAGCTTAGATAACACTTACCTTAAGTTCATGAGACCTCAAACACCCCGAATTTTAGGTTGATTTGAGTGAAAATGAGATTTAAGCTAATTTTTTTCATTTTCCTATTTTTGGGTTCAAACTTTAAATTTGCACAAAAATTTGTTAGAAAGTGTTTAAATGTGTTTCATCATGTTGTTCTACTATGTTTCTAGGCTATTTGTGCTCTAGGAATTAAGAAAAACAAGTTTGGGAGGATTTTAAGCTCAGATTTGGTGAAAACCTAAGACCTAGAACCTTCCAGATTTTTCCAATTCAGTAAGCCAAACTTCAAGTTCGATAGGCCAAATTCATGAGTTTGACAGGCCGGACCTAGATGGTTAGCAGGCTAAACCCAGTAGTTCAGCAGGCCGGACTAGGTAATCCGGCAAGCCGATCGGGCTTTACAAAAACTTGTTGTTTTTCACCAGTTTCCACTATTTGAAACCTAAACAGAAATTTTAACTTAATGGCATGATTTTGTGAACTTGAATGGCACACTAAGACACCATAAGAGAGCAATTTAGAGTAGTAAACTCTAAGATAGATATCAATAAACCTAGTTCATATTTAAGGTTGTTTATGGTTCTGTGGAGCTAACCTATAGCAGATCGGGACTGTGGTGCTAAGTTACGGTGCTAGATATCAAGATAGGACTTCTGACCTCTTCTTTGGTAGCCACATTTGAAAAAAGGTTTTGGCCCCAAAAATGATTTTCTTAAAAAGGTTTTCAAGAAAAGTTTTTTAGTGATTTCTTGAACTGTTGAATAATGACTTGACCATAATGAATAGCATAATAAATGTAAATGAATACACTTCGTAAAAATGCATAAATGGGCATGATGCCATGCTCAGAGATCAGGTTGTGTAGAGTGCGACCTTAGGGGCAGGTCCCAAAGCCCAACTAGGCTACTACGGTGGTGATATTTATGGTTTGCCTAAGAACAGATAATAAGATCCTTTCTAGTCGAACAATGAACTGCTTTTGGTAAGAATGATTTAATTGAATTTATTTATTTAATTTTGTTTTCTAAATATTTTCCTAAATGATAAATTTTATATTCAAATAAAATGTTTTTTTAAAAAAAAAACTTAGTCCTATTGAGCTTTTCACTTGCATTTTATTTGTTTTCAAACCTTTCCCCTTGAGGTGGAATTCAGCTTAGGACCGATTGGGAGGCAACTGATCGAACTCGTGAGCAGTAGAAAATTTTGAATAGGTTATTTGTATTGACTAATCAACGCATATAATATTTTAATTTCTCATTTCTTATATCAGACTGTGGTTGTAATTTTAATTATTGTTGATACTATATTTGCTCACTAATGTGGGTTCAATGAAGCCCATTTCATATTTGTTTGCTTTCATATTTTATTTTGTCTTATTTGCTTTTATTATTTTGATAAGAAATTCAAAAAGGGTTTTAAATTTATCACATTTTTTATAATTAACTAAATTCTTTAATTGATAATTTTTTACTAAAATTTGCTTAATTAAATTAATCAATCCGCCACATCACTTCCTAGATTTTGAGGCGTGACATTAACTCTATATGTGGTGGATATTTTATCTATAGCTGGCTACTTATTCCTCTATTTTTTTAGATTACTTTAGTGTTCTATATCGTTCTAAGATTTCCTTATAGCTTTTGGTAAGGGTTGTGTCTCAAGCTTTAAAAGCCGTCTTAGATGGTCTATACTTCTATTTTATCTCTTTGTCAAGTCTGAGCCAAACTAAGAGCTGTGAACTCGTTCAATGAGGCACTATATCCTTGTTTTTACTCTCTTCTTGTTATCTTAATCTTAACTTAATCGAGCTCTTAAACTGTTTCTTTTCATAGCTAATGGGTCTCTATCATCAACATTTCGAAGCAAAGCCTCCTGTTGATGGTCCCAATTTATGGGTTGGATAGTTTAATGCCATGGTCCTTCTATTTTTATGTTTATGGGTAGTAGTTCTATTGACTCCGTTTAGACTATTCTTGATTTAATCCTTGATTTTGAACCTTGAGCTTAACAAGGTTTTCCTTCGATAAGGGGGATGGTACATTGTAAATCTTTCTCTGTTGGGTATTTTGTGTAAAACATTATTATTTGTTTATTTTTTTGTGGATGGACAAAATGTGGGAAAAATAACTAAGAAGTGTACTTACGAGTTATTGGTTTTGATGGCTTTGAAATTATATCAAGAAGAAATCTATCGACTTTTTATATATTCATCTATTATTTAAATGAACAATATGTGTTTGATATCTATTCTTAAGATCTTACATGAAATTCGTACTCCAATGTGTTATGATGATTCTAATGTGTTACCCGTAATAGTCTAATCTTGTGATTGATTAACAATCTCTAATAATAGTATTCTTTAACTCATCAAATGATAGATCTTGTTGGTTTTATCGAGGCTGGAAGAGCTGTTGATAAGCCTTACATGCCTATTGCACAATTCCTACTATTGAGATGTGCCTATAAAAATAACTTCAAATGCGCTACTTTACTTGAGAGACACTACATGTGTCATCCTCCTAATATCTTATCTCTTACTTAACATCACCACACTTTTTTATCATTGTTGAGAGGGGCCTATAAATGGCCCTTAAACCACCACTACATCTGAAGCCCTGACATCTTACTCTTAAACTTGCTATTCATACTGAATAGACGTCATTGGCTCTTCAGCCTTTACTGTCTATACACTTATCAAGAAGGTCTCATCGATGCTCCCGAATGAGGTCACTCCTTCATGTCTATCGTTTCTTGAGGGACGTGTCATAACTTTGTAGCCTTAGCTTTAGAAGTCTTTTGCTATGAATCCAAGTAAATATTACTTCAAGGATGACGTCATAGTTGGGCTTATTTTATGTGACTAAGCACACTTATAATTTTTTTCTAAATGAAAATAACTTAGGGTTACTCCAACCGTTGGCTACATAGCTAAATTTTTCTTAAAAGGTTGAGCAATACTCTCCTTTGTACGCTCTACCACTAATTCTAGAGGATTTCTTCTCAATATGGCATGTCTTAGCTAGTAAAAAGGATTGTTATTATCCCCACGTTCGCATTTTGTAGCATCTGTTTACTAGTGAGGGTTTGGTATTTGACTCTAAGGTCTCTGACCTTGCTTATTCCATAACCTATTCCTATCTGCAGGCTTCATAAACTAGAGGGACCACATCTACTTGAGGTAGTCTTCTTAGCTTAATAATTTAGATAGGGCAAGTTTGCTACTCCATCTAAGAGTTCTCTGTTGTTACCTTAAAAGAATAACTCTATTTGCTTATATTAAACTAGGTTTTCTACCTATTGATGACTAGATGCCATCAAGCCATATGGTGGACTGTGTCATTTGTTTGGAATTGCTAATGGTTTCCCTTTCTTATGGCTACTCTATCTGAGCCACGTAACCCTATCAAAGTGGTTCATATTTTGAACTGACATAAAGTCATTTCTTTCTTAATTCTTAAACGAGTATGTAAATGACCATATATTGTCATTCTTATTATCATATAATGCCCTTGTGATGTTACTTACATCTCTTAGGTGAGTGGAAGCAACTTTGCTTCAACAATCTCCACTTAACGTAATCTTAACTTTTTATAGGATGGTGTTCACTTAATCCACATAACTTATTTATTGTTTATTCTTTTACCTATTTATTTATATATTATTATATTTTATTTTTTAAGTAACTTGGGGAGGGATCATCTCATTCTAAGATCACTATTGTGGGGTTTGTTTAATCGGATACTAACTTAGAAGTAACCAACCATAGACAGTCTGTGACTTCTAAGAAGTTCTTCTCTTATATCTTAAACTTCTTCATACATCATAATTTTCTTGTAAGGACCTGTATATTTATCTTACCAAGATTTTGATTCTAAGGTATCTATCCTTCTATCGTAATTTAGGAGGATAGGTTGTTAATGGTTTTCTTATGGACCTTATCATGCATGCTTACTATGCGTTACATGGTACTCATAAGCGATATCATATTTGTAATACAAATAACAGGCAAATCATAACATATATATATATATATATATATCTTACAAACACACAACATTCATAAACATATCATACATATACATGTCATTCATACTTTTGTATCATAGAGTTGCTAAACATTTTTCTTTGGTCAACAACTTTTTCATATCATACTTGTAAGTCATTGTATTTATAATACATATAACATATATAATTCATAACATTCATACATACATCAATCATATTTTCATATCATGAAATTGCTAAACATTTCTAAGCTAGCAATTATTGCATATCATAGACCGTTGTTGAGATCAAGACCTTACTCGCCTCCAGCAGGTCGCATAATATAAAGTTCTTTCTATCAAAGCTTCTATTATTCATACATAAATCTTACTTTCTATACTACACGTATACGTGCTTAGTTGTATGGCGTGTCATACCACTAACCCCGTACTAGTACGATGCCTATTAATTCTTCTACGTCGTTTTCAAACCGGATATCAATGCCCTCATCAATGGTCTAAGCTAGGAAATCTCTCTGACAAAATGCTCGTTTGTGCTTTAGAAGAATGTCTTGACAGCATCGCTTTTGGTGGTAATTATTTGAAGAAGATTTTGTTTTCTCATGCTTCGCGTATCCTAACTGTGGCGTTATTTGTTCTCATGCCAAATTGGGGGGCATTAGCTATGTACCAATAGAACCAACTTTTAGTGAAACTCTGCTTATGTGCTACATAAGGGGTGGCTTTAGTCATGGGTTATCAATCAAGCTAAAAAGGACTTACGGGCTTCTATTCTTTTCAAAACAGAGCGGTCTTGATAGTAGCTCCCTAGCTGATGTATAATAAAGGGGGTGAAGGTTAAAATAAAATAAGAAGCAAGTCTTGAGGGAGAAAAGAGGGAAGTCTCAACAATGCCTTTCTCCTCCTCTCTTGTCTTTATTTTTTTTAATAGTTGAAAGGTTATATTAAAATTTGTGAGGTTTATTCATCCATTTCAAAATCAGAAGAAGTTTCCATGGAATCTCTGGATCCTCTATCAAGAAGTCAATCAATTACTTCTGTGGTTGTAGCTCCAAAAATTTTTGCTAGAATTTGTACTTCAAGTGTCCTTCATCTCAATGTGTCGGTTCAATGATCACATGATTCTATGTGTTGTCTAGTTGACTTAGGAAGTCACAACCTAATAATGCTTCCTGTAATTCGATGCATTATGGCGGCTACACATCGCGGTGGGCCTTCTAAGGACATCTAAGACCGTGTTTGGTATGTCAATCGCTTGATTGCCGTTATTAGAAATATCGACACCTATTGTCTAACATAACTTAATTTAATCTTTAATTAACTTAACTTATTTAGACTGTGGTGAAGCAAGTGCATGGCGACATGAAGTAAAATGGTAGAATACTGACTTTGATACCAACTGTAACGATCCTACCTACGTGGCCGTTACTTAACTACATAATCTTGATCTTAAACATGCTTTAATATAAAGTAGTTAAATTGTAGAATAAAATTTTTTAAAATGAAATCTTGAAATTAATTCCTAACATATTTCTTGAAAAGAAATATTAATTATTCCCTAAAACTTATTTCTATAAATCTAACATAATAATATTACTTTCTTAAACATGATAATAACGTAATAATAATTATTAAGTTTTAACATAATCATAATTTCTAAAGACTAAATTCTTTACATACATCATACATTAATTTTTTTAAACATAATAATAATGATTTCTTGAAACTTTTCTTCTAAACATTAGGATAATTATTAGAAACTATTTCTTTTAAATATTTCTTAATTTAAATGATAACATTTCTAAAACAATTCTAAATTAAATATCGTTATAAATTCCTATTTTAAAGGCTTTTTAAATCCTTCCGTAAATTATCATTATGCTTTTCTTATAATTTGTTATCTTAAAATTAACAAATTGATTTCTTAAAACTTATTCTTTTTAAACTTAACATAATAATAATTTCTTATAACTTATAATTTTAAGTCTAACATATTAGTTCTTTAAAACATATTCATTAAAATCCTTTCTTAATTTAAAAGAAAACTCCTATAAACATTTCTAATTCTGAAAAATCTTATACTTTTTTTACTTGAAATTTTTAGTGTATTTGTTGCATTTTCTATTGCAACATTTTTAAATATTAAAATTCTATAGACCAACGTTGTATGATTACAACCTCAGTTTTCAAGACATATATGCGTAATCTTATTTACTTTTTAGTACATACAAAATTTTGTAAAATAAAAACGTACATAATTTCTTAATCTAAAAATGTAGAAGTATTACATTTATGTGAGTGGTATCCATTCTTATCTTCACCATTCGTCTGTCGTTCACCAATGCCCATCAAATGTCATTGACAGGTTTTATTACCTACAGCATGAACATATTTAAATGAGCTTTCGCTCAGGAAATAGGAAATTTGACTTGCAAAATATAATTAAAATCATTTAATAAAAATGTGCATGAATATTTTATGCTTACTTATCAACTTGTTTTATGCTTAATTATTTAAGCTTTAACTTATTTTATTAATTGGGCTAGGTGATCGTAAGAGTTATGTGCGATCTTTCAGAAGTCAGGGTTCACGAGGTCCCTAACGATGTCGAGATCATAAACAATACTAAACCATATTGAAGCCTCCCCGTAGGTCGAAAGGTTGGTACGACATCCTTAACTTTTCTTATTAATTTTACTTATCTTATTGTGTGTATGCAGTATGACATATTACTACATAACATCCCCATTTCATAAATCATAATTCACAAATCGTAAACATGCTAAACTTAAAGTGACTAAATAATATAATTTATTATTGTATACATCACATATTGATCATGATATAACTATAACATAGCATGATATGGCACGACTTAAACATAATAGATCATAATTATATCATAACATACAACACATCATAACATAACATGGCGTGACAAATCATTGATCATACAATTCACAATTTTGTTATGAAAACACATAAAACAATTTATTTAAAAACTATCTATACTATCAGTGAGATTTCTACTTACTTAGATTCTGAGTTAAGTAGTTCCGATCGGATCTCACTATATACAGTCTGCTAAGTGTCTTCTATAGTAGTCCTCGAGCAACTGTAAATGGCTATGAATTATTGTTGGAGATCATGCATTGCTGAAAATGTAATTTTGCACTCCGTTACTACAGTCTACGTTCCTCGATCCACGTGTAGTCAGTACCAGACTATTTTTACCGAAGTGGAATTAGTTTGAACGGAGGGTACCATTGCATTTGAAACATCAAAACAAGTCAGGAGATGGTCTCAGATAATTGATTAGCGGTTGGGAGCACAAAACTTAAGGTCTGCCAAATCCGGCCACTCGCGGCGGCGCATGGGCACATGTGGTGGCTCCGGTGATCAGACTAAGTTGGAACTTCAGCTCGTGGTAGTTTTGTTCGTTTTGAGTTCAATGCTACAACCAATTTCAACTAGTTGCACCTCTAATGTAGTAGATCATGCTCGAAATAACAGCCACAAAGGGCGGCACAAACGGTGACTCTCTGTCGGTCATGGTCCAAAATTAACTAAGAGCTTTTGTTCCCCATGTCACTCTAAGTCTTTCTCTAAAAGTGGGGCTACTCAACACCGTAAAAAATGGTAGAATCGAAGTGACCTACGATGGCTCAAGATAACGCCCATGGTTCTTAGTCAATATGCAACTATTGCCTGCAATTAAAGTGGGGTTTTTGCTAAATAAAGTCTTCTTAAAGTAATGGCAATGGCGTTGCACCTCACCAACGTGTAGAGCGATAGACTCGAGCCTACTACGATGATAGTGATGGCAGTAGTTGTTCTTCATCTTCCAGCAGTGGCTTCAAGCAATTGATGAATGGTTTTTGATGTACAAGGTCCTATGAGTATAATGGAGCCATCAATTTGGCTCAATTCCATCGGCAATACCAAGATCAATCTTCCATGTGGTGGTCGTCGATGGACAAGACGTAAGTTCGACTGGACATGGTGATACATTGAAATTAATGTATCTGAGTCTAAGGACACGGACGGTGTCCATCATCATCATGGGAGATGGCATTTTTGACAGTGGCATGGCCGTGGCAATAGGGCTACTCTGTTGAGTTGCTTTGGTTGAAATTGAGCATAAAAATCGATATCTTTTTGTTCTTCTAGTCGATCTGAATTTGTAGACACGAAGATCGTGTCATTTAGTGGTTGGATGATGGAGAAATCTCATGGAAAGAAATAGGTTTTCCATGAGCTTTAACCATCGAGTGCGAGCTAATTCGACAGAGTTGTAGGCAGTGTAGCACACCGTCAAAACTAGCTCGTTGAGATCTTCTTGTTAGCGTAGGAGGTATCAAAAATTGGCACTGGATTCTACACCAGAGTTGGAGGAGAGAGAGTAAAGATAGAAAGTAGAGAGAGAATCTGATTTTTCTGGTGATTGGTTAAAATTTTCCTTTTTTTGGGTTCTTGTGACGTCCCAAAATTAGTTAAATGTTATTAGTGTATAAAGTGGTGGATTAGTGTGCCATAATGGATGTTTTAAATTTAATTTGGTTATTTTGTGGAATTTCTAGATTAATGTTGTTTTTTTATTATTTAATGATTTTTAATCACCTTAAATTATTTTTACTTGTTATTTTGAATTTTGAAACCAAAAATTTGTTAAATGTTAAATATATCTCGTTTTACAAAACCGTAGGCGGCACATGGTTTCTACATAGTGAAACCACCCACTTTTTCTGTATATTTATTCCCTCTCTCTCCTCCTCTCTCCCTTATTCTCTCTCCCTTTCTCACTCTCTCTCATGCTCTCTCCCTTTCTCTCTCTTTGTTTCTTAAAGTTTTTGAATCAAAAATCAGGCCTAAGCTTCGGATTAGTGGATTGGAGGCTTGGGAACGTGATTGAGCACCAAAAACATGATTTGAAGCTTAAATCCAAGGTTAGTTTTCAAAGTTTCAAAACTTTTCCAATTTTTCTATTTCTTTGTATTTTGAAATTTAAGCTTTCCTAAGTTTAGAAAACCTTTTATCTAAGTTAGAGAAACTTAGAATAACTAGAATCTAAGCTTAGTTTGAAGAAAAATGGATTTAGATCAAGATTTCTCATTTTTCTCTATTTTTGTCTTTTTTTGGATTTTTTAAAATCTTTGTGCAAATCTCGTTTAAATTGGTTCAAAAGTGTTTTATATTGTTTTTCCATCATCTATAGATGTTTTCCATGCCTGAGAACTGAGAAAAACAGTTTGAAATAAAGATTTGGGCATGGAAGGTCGAGAACCCGTGCCTGAAAAATTCTAAAATTTTTCAATTCGGTAGGCTGGATTCATGAGTTCGGCAGGCTAGATTCATACGACCAGCAGGTCGAACCTAGAAAAGTTCGGTCGACCAGACTTGGTTTTTTGGCTAGATCGACTGGCCGAACCAAGGGACCAGTAGGCCAACCGAGCATGGTGAGATTTTGTTATTTTTCACTCGTTTTCACCATTTTGAACCCCGATAGAGATTTTAACATCACAGTATAATTTTATAAACTTAAATGGCATACTAGGACATCATGAGATGATTTAGTAACGTAGGGTATCTCAAGCTAGATACTAATAGACCTAGTTTTTATTTAAGGTCGTTCATGGTTCCGCGGAGCTAACGTGTAGCAGATTGGGATTATGGTATGGGACACCGGCATGAGTATTGAAGTAGGACTTCTATCTCTTCTCCATGATAGCCATGTTTTTAATGGGATTTGACCACAAAGCATTTTTCTTCTTAAATGTTTTCAAAAATGAATTTTATTATTTATTTTCATTATTTTCATTATTGGTTAAATAATGGATGATCATAATGAATGTAATGAGAACATTCGGTAAAAGAGACATGACAATGATATGACACAGGATATGTCGGTTAGTACCGTCCAAAATGATAAAACAGAGCATGATGTCATGTACAGAGATCGGGTCGTGGGGAGCGCGACCTTGAGGGCAGGTCCCGAAACTCAGTTGGGCCACTTCGGTGGTGGTTCATGTGACTTTGCCTATAATATCAAAATGAGACTATCCATGGATGAATAAAGGATTAATCGGTATGAACAAATTTAATCAGTTTCAATTTATTACCTGTTTATTTGTCTGTCCTGTGTTATAGCTTTTATTTAAGTATGAAATATATGTGTTTAATTTAAAATATTTTTAAAGACTCAGTCTTACTAAGCCTTTCGCTCACTTTTTACTTGTTTTTAACCATTTTTCCCCCTCTAGGTAGAATCAAGCATAGGACCAACGGGGAGTCCATTGCCTAGACCCGCAAGCAAAAAGGGGATCTTGAGTAGGTTGGTAGCTGTAGTAAAATCAAGGCATGTATCACCTTAACTTTCTCTCTCTATACTTTAGACTGTATTGTAATTTAATATTGTCAGTACAATGTGTGTGCACAAAATGTAGGTCAATGGGACCTATTTTCGTTTCTTTATACCTCTTTATTATTTTCTTATTGTTTACTTTGTTATTCTAATTTGTTTAATTAACATAAATGCTTGCTTTAAAAAGGTTTTAATTTATCACTTTTTCATAACTAATTAATTCCTTAAACCAGTATTTAATTAAAATTTTTACTTAATTAACTTAATTAATCTACCACGTCACCCTCCATACTCCGAGGTGTGACCGTTCTTGTATTTATAGACATTGAGTCCTCGCAATCTAATATGTTTCGTGTCGAGTTGATCAAATTTGATTTGAAACTTGAAATTTCTATAAAGAAAATCATTCTTTTAAAACTGTAATATTCTAGCTCTCTAAAAATAATTAAGTAAATTCTAATACTCTTACTGTATTATTGTCTTACTAATATATTAATATTGTCATAAAATCATTTTCATAAATTTATCCATACTGTATGGATTTTGTGATTTTATTTTTAAATGGCAAACTTTGACTTTTTTTTGTCTTCAAAACTGGTGATTAATTATATTCACTACATTTACTTATTTTTCTTAAAATAATATTATGTATTTAGAGCTTTCATCAAAATAATTTTTTTTTGTAACTTCTAAAACTTTAAAATGTTAATTAAGACATTTTTTTCATTAAAAATTTTCATATTATAAACTTCTAAATTTATCATAAAAATAATAGTCACAATTTATAAATATTTCGTAAATTACATTGACTATTTATAAGTCAAATTAATTCAAATTTGAAACTTAGTACAATTTTGTGCTTTACGGGTGTAACCTAAACTGTTTATTGTGAAAGCCGTTTATGGGTCTACATCCAATCTATAGATGCTTTTTAAACTTTTCTTAATCACATTATGGATTTAAAAGTAATCTATTTGTGATATTGCATTTACCTAAATAGCTCGTCAATGTTTGTGAACTCCATTAACATTTCTTTTTATTATTATTATGATTATTGTTATTATTATTACAACAATAATAATAATAAACTTTATATAATCACTAATTAATGTTTATAATGGCTAACCGTACACATATAGGATATTGGAATTCTGAAACTTCCAAAAATCCCTATGGCTTATAAGATGCTTATCTTATTCTATGATCTCATTAAATTTTGAGATTGATCTTGTTTTTATACACTTTATGCTTACCATGTTCTAAGTTATGGTATTGAGCTATTTAATTACTATGATCTAAGATCCTCTTTGTTAAACTGGCATCATATAGAAATTTTGTATAATTATATTAAGTTGAAAATTCCTTTTTATCGATTCATCTTAATTTAGATATTCTAATTGAGATTCTTGTACAGGCAACTACTTTGACCATTACATAGAGATTAAATCATAAAACTTAATTTAGCATACTGAATAATTATTTTAACTATCCAAATTTACTATCATAACATTCACTTTTTTTATATGCTTCATACATAAAATAATGCATTTATAACATTTTTTGTTTCTAAAGTCTTATAGCTATTAAGACTTTCAAATTGCATGTTAATTAAGAAAATTCATAATCATAAATCGTGATTAAATTACGATTTAAAACTTATGAATTTTCAAGGTATTGCAAAAAATTTCTAGCCTTCAACTGCATTCTTCAAATTTTATCATGGTTCTTACAAAGACTTGAACTTATAAACCCTAGAGTTATAATTTCTTATAAATTAACAGCGTAGATAATAGAAAAAGTCTTAATTAATCATATTTATTAATTTTTGGATTTTTTCAATCATTACATGCTACCATCTATTTGTATGTGTGTGTATATATATACCTATTTGTTTTTTTTTTCCGGACAGATTTTGAAATGTCGCTATGGAGTACCTAGGCGACAGGATGTATATATATACCTATTTGTTTTTTTTTCTCCGGACAGATTTTGAAATGTCGCTATGGAGTGCCTAGGCGACAGGATATAGTCATTTTTCCTTTTGTTTTTGTTCTTGTTTTGGATCTGTTGTAAACATCTTGTTTTGGATCCAAAAATATTAAAGGTTCTTTATCATCTATTGTCCTGTATATGTTTTTAAAAATATATATTATTTAAGAAGTACCTTTTAATTTGTAAAAAACATTATTTTGATATCCTAAGCCTGTACACATTTATGCTTCTAGTAGCGACTCCCAAATTAGTTTTCCTAAATCTATTAAAGAACATAAAAGCAAAAAATTGTGAAAAAAAAATGAAGAAACCCATAGAGTTGTTTTGTATGAACGGCTTTGTTTAATTTCTTGTTTTTATTTTTTAAATAGGTTTAGAAAATTAATCTGGGATTTTAGTAAAGGGGCTGGTTGGACATTTTATATCCCAAATATATATTAAGGTACTAGAGTAATATTTTTGAAAACCACAAAGTACCTTCCACGTTTTTCAAATAGGAGGTAATAATATGAGAATACATAAAAACACAGGGAATGAAATGGTAAAAACTCAACATTAAATATCACTGGTGAGGTGTTACACATAACTGGTTTGCAACCAAGTAGAAACTAGATATAACACAAAATTGCGTGAATATCTGTATAATGATCCGTAAGTTCATCAATGATTTGTAATTTGTTATTAGTCAAACTAGTATCCTTTCTAGAGAAAATGAAGCAAACAGCATAATTTATATTAATAAAAAGCAGACGTTTTGAATCTTAGTATATAAATTTTGTCATATTACCAAAAATACAGTTATATTATACCTAAAATTCCCCATCTTTTTCTTTTTCCAATCTCGATGCCTCTCTCTTTTCCTCATTTCTCTCTCTCTTTCCTCTCGTTCTCTCTCCATCCTTTGCTCGAGATCTTTGTTCATTGTCGTTGTGGATCATCGCTGGCCCGTCGTGGAAGGCTTGTTTTCATGGAGATCAGAGACCGGAGATTGCAGACCAATGGACGAATTCGACGGAGATCGGAGATCATAAACAGGGATATCATATACGATTGTCGTGACAACATCTGTGTAGGTGTTTGGGATGCGAAGTTCAGATCTCTTTAATTTCCCTTCTTCTTCCTTGTTTCTAAAAGTCAGAAATTTATATTTAAAATCCAACGGCATGCAACTTGCCCTTCTTTTTTTTTAAGCATTAGGGTGATTTAAGTTTTGGAGTAATATTTATGAATGATAAGAGGAAATTATTAGCATCGGTATTTTCTACACTAAATAACTTAAGAGTAAATTATACAATATGTCACCTTTCTAACTAATCTATTGTTTTATGCTTTAAATTATAC